>OMKI01062601.1:2831-20725 GCA_900302315.1 Phycis blennoides | reverse complement strand
AGGACACAGCCCCAACAAATCACATCGTCGAGCACCTACACTGTTAAGCTCTGAATGAGATGGGGATCGAAAGACCCAAGTTGAACATGGGAATGCGAGTGAGGGATTGACGGTGGTTGCGGGCTACGTCACAGCCGGCTAGCATTACAGAAGCTTGAGTAAAGGCTTACAAGGAACGCAATGTACAGACAGCCGCGGGCTTTCCCACTCCAGTCTGAGCCCTGTGGGGGTGAGGCGAGCGTGTGTTTGGTCTACATCAATTTTGTTGTGTGTGTGTGTGTGTGTGTGTGTGTGCGTGTGCGTGTGCGTGTGCGCGTGCGCGTGCGCGTGTGTGCGCGATCAGAATTTGTTGGCTTTCCCGCATTTTCCCACAAGTTAGACAAGCCAAACTCTTTGTCAGCATACACAAACAGATGCGCAGACGCATACATGCATGGAACACAGTCCACCTGACCTGTCACAAGGTGGATTTATGTGTGTTAATCGTTTGGCAGGGTCTGGACTTTTCCCCTCTATTTGTTCTATCTGTATTTTGTCTTGTGTTTGTGATGCGCGGGTGTACGATGGGTCTCCTGCTGATGGGATTTGTTCCTCCTGGTAGTGTGTTTTCCTCCTCTGCTGGATCCTCTACTACTCCAAAAGTCTGTTTTCTCTCTCTCTCTCTTGCTCTTTTCTCCTCTCCTCTCACAGTCCATAATCCTCCTGACTCTACTTTATTTCATAGGTCCTGTTGTGCTTTGAAGACATGAACCGCAGGATTGAACTTTCACTTTGACTGCGTTATGGGGCCCATTTGTGGCCGTGTCTGCAGGCGAAGGTTAATCGACTAACATAAAGTCTCTCTGTTTGTGTTTGTGTGTTTGTGTTGTTGTTTTCTAGACCAGCTTCTGGGTGGTACGGGAGATTCTCCACGCACAAACGCTGAAGATCAGAGCGGAGGTGCTGAGTCTGTACATCCGCACCGCCAAGGTACACGCACACGCACACGCACACACACACACACACACACACACACACACACACACACACACACACACACACACACACACACACACACACACACACACACACACACACACACACACACACACACACAAATCCTCCTGTTTATTCAGCCATGTTAAGTCCCGCTGCCTTGGGGCGGTGCCATCTGTGTCCTCACCTTCGTTGACTCTCTGCAGAAACTGTGCGACATGAACAACCTGCATGCGGTCATGGCTGTGGTTTCGGGCTTGCAGAGCGCACCCATCTACAGACTGAGCAAGACGTGGGCGGTACGTGGACACGGCCTCAACTTGTCGGAATGACTTGAATGATTGATTTCATCAAAATGCAGTGGGTGTGCTTTCGGGCTGTGTGATGAGGACAAGTGGTTTCCCACGAGTGCAATGGAAGATGAAGTCCATGGGTCATGAAACTCCGCAAGTTTCATTAGGCTTTTAACAGCCGTCAATATCGAAGGAGTTGGCGGGCAGACCAGAAGAAAGGCAGGCTGATCACTGTTGAATTAATGATGAAACGCCACAATGACGCAATGATGTCGTTTCGCTAACTGCGTGATCCAGCACCCTGTGCATCGACATGGGTGTCGCTAGCCTTCTGGTTGGCTACATCTGGAGGCTGACATGGTGGCGCTGTTTGCACAGTGGTTTTAATCGGAGAACGACGGCGACCACATTAAACCAACACTGTCACCCGGGCGGAGAGGGGCCGTCCGTTAGCGCTCCAGAACCAACACGGCAATTATTTCGGAGTTTTGATTGAATGGCCGCGGGTTACATCATGATATAACGATGCTATGACACCGTGATGGAAATGACTTAAGACTCTCGGAGTGAGGTCTGCTTCAACCCCTTGAATTGAGCGAGACCCACTCGGGCTACCGTTTCCCACCTGAACCCTGTGCACCTGCTATTGCGTAGACGGTAGTAGTAATGGAACGCGCACGCACGCATGCACACACGCATGCGCACAGACGTGTATGTGGCTTCAGTCTCTTTGGGTGGAAGATCAGTAAGTTGAGCATTTAAGTGGAGCAGTGGCACGGTTTACGCTGCTGGGTCTACGGTATTCCCATTGTTGCACTGCCCTCCGCAAGGAAACTCTTATGAAGTGGAGTTCTTATGCTGGAGCAAGGCCCCGCATCTGGAACTCTGCAAAAGCAAGACAGACAGACAGACAGACAGACGGATGGGCAGACAGGCACACACTACCACACAAACAAGAGACGTAGTGCTCACGCACATGCAGCCCTTCTATCAGGGACACTGCATACTTCTGGGCTTACACAACTGGCTGTGCTTTAACCTGAGCCAAAAGGCAGAAAATCAGACAGCCTGCATTAAGTGTGTGTGTGTGCGTGCGCGCGTCTTTTCACTTTGATGGATGCTGAAATGAAGGCCACATATTTTCTGTCCTCTTTTCTGAAATATTCACAAAGTGTCAATGTGGGATTCACATGCATCTGTTTGTTTCTGTTTGGCTAATGCTGCACGGCCGTCCGTTGTTTTCCGTAGTTACTGAGTCGGAAGGACAAAGCCTCGTTTGAGCGTCTGGAGTACCTGATGGCCAAGGAGGACAATTATAAGCGTCTGAGAGACTTCATACGCAGCCAGAGTATGGTGCCCTGCATCCCCTACCTAGGTGAGACACACGCACATGCATGCACACATCAACATACACACGCACACACACACGTGGCTTTGTCACTTTTGTCGTCACACTATGTTCCACCAATTCCCCTCATACAGAAACATACATGGAAAAATAATAACTTTGATATGTAGACCTGAGTCCCAATCCCACACTGTCAAACGCTTGACAAATCACGCTTTATTTTTGAATTGCAAATATACCTGACTATGCTGCTTCAAGGGTTGCTTTATTCGTTTCTGTCAAATTGATCACCGCACAACAAACATGGTGCCGGCGCCATGCGGCGCCCGCCCACAGGCCGCGCTCCCGTCATCACCGTGACAACAACCTGACTCTGGTGCACACCTTCCCTCAGATGCTGCTTGATGCTAACTCTTTACCCCATCGGGTTATTTCACTGTATCCTTCCCCTTTTCCCCGTCTCCGGGTTTATAGACTGTTTAACAGCAGATGTTTCAGCGCCGTATGAGACAGCATGTTAGTTTGGGCACAGAGGGCGACGGGCCCTCTGGGGGGTGGGGAGGGGGGGATAAATAGTAAGTTTCTCTTTGCTATCTTCTCATATTTTCCCCCTTCTCATCAGCTGCTCGTCCAAATCATCATCCTCCTCCTCCTCCAGGGATCCCTGCTGAGTAATGTGAGGGAAAATGATGATGTCATATCTTTAGTGTCTGCCTTTAGTTCCGCAAGCTATCATGTATCATGTGGGAATCCCATGTTTTCAATCATCGCATTGCAGCTCCTCCAACGCAATGCAAACCCAATGGCGGGCCTGGTAAACATTAAAGAATAATCCCCAATAAAACCGCTCACATTTACCTTAAGTATGACTAATGATTGTACTCGCTCGCTCGTTCAGTAAACTTCTCTCCCAATGTATTTTATATTCAGCCTTTATAACAAATTGAAAGCTAATGCTTTGAAATGGAAGCCAGCCTTCTATACAGCTGTAAGGAGCTAACGTCTTCCCCCGGATAATTCCCTTTTCTTTCTTTAACTTCTATTTGTTCCATATATAGTGTGTGTGTGCGTGTGTGCGTATCTACAAAAACATGGTGGGTGGTCTTCTGGCCGGGGCTGTTCCAGACCTCGGTGGCGATTTTGCCGTGTACTTGTCAGTTGACTTTGGCCCCCCCCCCCCTCCCCCCGTGCAGTGCGTGTCTGGTCTGTTTCACAAGGAGTTCACAATAGGTGTGCATGCCACGAACATCTCCCTGGCTCGATGTCATGCCTATGATCACGCCGGGACTTTCAGCTTGCGCTGCGAGGGGTCTGTGAAAGTGGTCGCCACCTGTTTGTGTTTTCTGGTCGCACCCCCGTCGGCCGTTCCTCTGCTGTGCTCAGGGGGAAGGCGAGGGTGATGTAAGTGACTGCCGCTGACAGACACAACTCCTGCTGTCCTTTTTAGTGCCACAGGCGCCGGTCTGTTTGAGGCACAGATTGGCGCGTTCCCGGTCGGCCCGGCTAATCGCGGCGGCGCACAAAGAGTCTCCAGTGTGGCCCCTTAACATGCGCGCGAGAAACAAACACATTCCTCGCAGAGATGTAATTGTATTCAAATGACCACCGCGGCGTCCCTGCGGATGCCGTTAGCAGGCATGTTGATGACTACGCGTGCCTGGCTGTCAAGTGAAGGGGTTAGCCAAGGCCGGGAACGTGCTCTGGCCTCGGCGTCGTGCTTTTGGTGGAGCCGTGCTGAATGAGCGAACAAAGAAAAAAAAAAGTAAAAAAACTCATGGAAAGTAGAGATAGGGCCGGCGAGCCAGCTAATGCTGTCTGTTTTCGAGACCGTCTAATTTCTCTAATGCTTTCCATGACCTATATGGGCAGTATCAGTAGCCAACACAACAGCCATCAGCTTGACCGAGGCCTCCTGACTGCGTATGCCATACTGCCCGTGGTGCTGGCAAGCATGGGGTTGTTTGTGTGTATGCGTGTGCATGTATGTGCATTTATCCAGATGTGGAGGCTATACGCGTGCAGAGTACCCCCTTTCCTGCTGTGCTTTACTGAGCTCTCTCTCTCTCTCTCTCTCTCTCTCCTCTCTCCTCTCTCCAGCCCTTCCCTGTCTCTCTCTCTCTCTCTCTCTCTCTCTCTCTCTCTCTCTCTCGCTCTCTCTCTCGCGCGCGTGCGCTGACTTACAGCCCCTCAGAGGGGGAGGAAGGGAGGCGGTGAGTCTTCATCTCAGGATATATGTTTCAGTGGAAGAGCAACTCCGGGGTTTTATGTGGAAGGAATGTTTCTCCTCTCTTCTCCACACCTTGTTTTCTTCCCCAAACCTCGCCGTTGCCATGAGTTACGGTCACCTGGTTTCATTTGTTCTCGTCTTTCTCGTTTTTTCGACTGCATGTTCGGCGCTTTGACCGTTTTCAACACCTATCAATTCGTTGGCAACCAGCAATTTTTTGTTTCTTTTAGAATTTCAGTTTAAAGTTTTACAATAGTATTATGTGCTTTTCGATTTCCATTGGCAGTACGCGTTCATCTTTTTACATTCAAAATTCAATATTTTGCCCAGACTTTCAGCCATCCGTTTTTCATCTCTCTATCCCCTAGAGCAAAACATACAAATCAGCAGTTGTCTCACAACGTCTTCCAGTCCCTGGTCGGCTTTAAGCTCTTTTAATCAGGAGGCTAATGCACTGTTCCTGTTGTTGTTACACTATTTGTTAGTGTAGATCTTCGTTTCCCTTGCTTCTCGGGGCATTCAAACACTGATGTTTGTATGTAATGCAGGTTTAGGGGAATGACATAGAATAGCCAATGCATTGCTGAAAAGTAGTTGTTATTCGATGGCAATGATAAAAGTTGCATTGTGTATTTAAGACTCATTTATTAGAACAGGGCTCATATGCAGGGTCATCTTCCATCACGAGCATGAGATACAACTACATGTTGATGAGATGTTGATGTTGGAAGCCATTTTGAATGAAAGCAACCGGAGCCTTGTAAAATGTAATTGTGGAAGACTGCACCTGTGTGTGTGTGTGTGTGTGTGTGTGTGTGTGTGTGTGTGTGTGTGTGTGTGTGTGTGTGTGTGTGTGTGTGTTGATGCACATTGATAAGGTACTTGGGCGCTTACAATTGGTGATTGTGAACTGCACTTATCACCGTTTAATAAAACGTTGCATTGGATGGACTATACGCAATATAAATACACTGATAAATAACAGACGATTACTTGGAGACAAATGGGAATATTAGGCCTGAGTACCTTTTAAATTACCTCTCATGAAAATAAAGCCAAAGATATTTACATACTTAAGCCAGCTCAGCTGTACCCACAAAATAGACACGCAGATTGTTCCAGAAGCTGATTGTCGTAATAGTGGGAAATCCCAACAGACAAATTCAAACTCCCAGACCAGCAGTTTCTAAAGCACCAGACGGCACGTATAGGCGCGCCTCTTTGATTGTCCAATATTACGTTTCAACTGGCAACACAGTTTTTAAAATTGGATAATTTGTCATGCTAGTACAACTCTGTGTTTTGCAAGTAGCTTGTCGAATGACTTCACCTGCATTAGCTGCTCCGAATAAATTGCTGTGCTATTGACTATTGCTTACGCCCCCAATTACACATTACATTTTGACATTAGTGGGGAGAGAAAATTACAACCTGGGACGAATACTAGACGGTCCAACTGATGCCGGCTGGCTCTCACTGTTAAGGCCCCCAAACCGGCAGAAGCGCTGCAAACAGAGAGCAAACGCCAACCTCTTGGCTCTCGCGTCGTCGGCGCTCTGTCCAAATGAAAGTTTGCCAGCACACTGCGCGGGCGTGGGAGTCCTAATCGTCCGGCTACGGAAGTACAGCTTTTTTGCCTCCCTGCTCTTCCTAAAAAAAAAAAGGTTAAAGGCATAAAACGTGGGCATCATCCTGAGACTTTAGTCAATGGGCCGGATCATCATGCGGACCGTCTTGAGTGAGTAGGAGCCCCCATTGTACTCCGCCCAAAATATTCCATCTTGGTGCTTGCTCCGGTAAATGCCGCCGCTGTACCATACGCCGTTGAGATTGGTTTGCCCGCAGGCGTTGTACCACCAGCCGCCCTTGTGGAAGTGGGCACAGTTACCTGGCGAAAAACAAGGGGAATAAAGAGGTGACTGATGAGTGAAGAGGAGACCGATGCGGCACACCACTATCGCCAGCGCAGTTTGGTTTCTGAACCTTTGCTGAGAGTTGTTTTTTTTCCCCCCTGTCAACATGAGCGTGCAAATCTCACCTGAGCCTCGTAATGAGAGGCTAAGTAGAAAAACCCCCCACCTGTCTTCCTACCTGAAAATGCGTCTTTGTCGCGGTCCAAAGTGGTGAATTGTTTGCCGTTGTTGCTGGTGAGGGAGTCCCCGGCGTTGCCCTGGTAGGCGCCCAGCCGCAGGCGGTAGCCCTCGCTCTCGGACTCCAGGTGGAAGCTGCTGTACTCGGCGTACACCTTCTTGCCCGTCCAGTCCTCCAGCTCCACCAGCAGCTTGTAGTCGCCCTGCTTCCCCAGGTTGTAGATGTTGTCCAGGCCGAGCCAGTGCTCGCTGTCTATGTTCCCGAAGCCTTTCTGCAAAGGGGAAAGGGTGCTCAGTTCAGAACTGCTTACACATTGTGAGTAAATTGGATTTACAAGCGAAAGGGTAGATGGTCTTGACCTAAAAAATATGTATGCCATGGCTGATTCTGAACTACTTTTAATATGACACTCGTGCATTGTTCTTTGGGGTTTTCTTTAAAATCAAGAAGAACATTTTCAGATGAATGAATACATGCAAGAGCCATACAAGCCATTTGTAATTTGGCAAACAAAACGGCTATGTTCCTCAGCCCCCCTTTGGCCTGTCCTGTTAGATCCTGTGTGACATCTCACTGGTTGTTAAAAACATAGAGGGAGGAAGTAATTTGTTTCCTCTCGAGAAGCAGAGGCAGCGGGAAAGACCATGGTTTCCTTCTCGGCCCACAAGGGATTTTTGTTTGAGCTGTAAAAATGCATTCTTAGTGGTTTAAAAAAAAAAAAAATGGCTGCCATCACATTTGCCATTTTAGTTTGTCAGTTATTTGTGTTCATAATTTATAAAATAATGTATGTGTCTTTTTTTTATGAATTGGAATATATACTATATTGTCCAGCTTTTTCCACTTTTTTATTGGCAACCTCAAAGTGAAATGCTAACGAGATGGGCAGAGCGCCATGCACTCCATCGTGGAAAGGTTGTTATTACGATGGTGGAAACGGGGTTTGGCAGGTTTGAAGTGGCCGAAGGTGTGGGCAATTATATTTCCCCGGTTAAGTACACCGACTGTCAAGCTGTCTCTTCGGGCTCTACAGACATCTTTCTCTCCCGAGTGTCGAGTGTGTTTTGCATCGAGTCGCGGCGCGAAAAGGCCCCCCTACCTTGTAATTCTCCCAGTTTCTGAAGAAGTTGACGGAGCCGTCTCTCCTCCGCTGCAACACGGTCCAGCCTCCGTTGTCCAGGCCGTGCTCGCACCAGGCCTGGACCAGCCGCTCGCTGCCGTCCATTTTCAGCAGGTACATCCCGCTGATGCTGTGGCCCGCCTGGCGCACCTGGAAGCAGTCCTTGAACGGGCCTTCGGGTTTGGAGGCGCGGGAGAGAGGAGGGACGTACAAATTCAAGTCATTTTTTCAATCCCGCAAGCATCGCAGTCAAAGGCGTTCGGAGATTTGTGGAGATGTTTTTTTTTTTTGCGTGACGGATCTGGACGTTTTGCGGGATGGATAGTAGATCGGCGTCAGATTATAGTTGAATGGTACAATAACGTGTTTGCTTGTTGTTCTGAAAATAAATGATTATATTTAGACTGCATTTCAACGGTGCCACATTTGGTTGTTTGATCGTGAAGACAACACATGTGGATGGCATTTTAGCAAGTTGTTTGGGAATTGTGGGAATCACAGTAAAACAAAAGATGTAAAACAGATGTGCCTGCCAGTATGTCCAGCTTTCATTTGCTTCTTATAAATAAGGTTGTCAGTGAAAAGAGTTGCCAGTGCTGGACCAGCAGTAACATGACCTGGTCAAAGTCATAAAAAAAATAACTATCCCAATTCCTTTCCACATATTTGCAGTATTTATGTCATAACGGTGATTGGGGGAGACACTTCTATATATTTTTTAAAAGCTAGAGCTGAACAAGATGTCTTCTTTTTCAGTGGTCCTGCTAAAGTCATCATTACCATTCTCAGGTGGTGTGAACAGAGGTAAATGCAAAAAAAAAAAAGGCCTTTTGATTTTGGGGGGAGTTAGCGTCAAGAAAGATTTACAGAAAGCTGTGGTGGCTGTATAAGTAATGAAAACATGATTATTATGCGCCTTTTTGCATGAATATGGATTCTCCTACTCCTGCTACTCCTTTCCTGTACACAAAGTACTGAGTTAGGGCTGCATCCAGGTCTGAAGCCGCCTGACCAAAAGCCACCACATTTTCCCTTCTCTTCCTGGTGTGAATTATGTATATTGAACCAGGATGAAGACGAGCATTGTGTAGGGGGGCCTCTGGGGTCTGGAGGACTAGGGAAGATGATTCCCCTGAGCTCAGTTCGGGAGCACACAGAGACCCACTGTGAAGCTCATTACAGATAGCTCTGCACCCCGCTAACACAAGCCTTGTATTTATGTAGTAACGATATACCTCCATCAGACCTGCCTTTTATCCTGGGTAAGGGGTCCCACCTCGCTCTCTGTCTGTCAATGCCCTCCCACACTTCCATTCATGTTATGCCAGACTGTCTAAACATGGCGGTCAGAGATTGAGGCGAGCCTAAATGCAGACATGTACACCCTTGTGGTTTGAATAAGGCTCCGTTCGACCAAAACGGTGGTCCTTTTGCAGTGTGTATTTGCGGGAAGCAGTCCTACACGGGAGTGAACCTATTAGTGATCACAGAGACAACGGGGACAAAAAAAATCTCAGCACTGAAGTGGGACAGGGGCCAGGAACCCTTGCTGAGTAATTGTGATTCATTTACATTAGCCAAGAAAGACACTGAGCTGGACTGTCGTCACCTCAGATGATGGAGGCGCTGCGCCTGCCCACCCGTTGTCGTGGCCCTCCTGATGGATGACTTCCATAAGGCTGATGTCTTAGACACTCAGCCCCGTCCTCGTCTGCTGATGTTTTTCCCCTCTTGCCTCGGCCGGCGTGAGCGTGGGACAGCGTTTTCGCTTGGACCACAAAGCCCTGGCTATGATGGTAAGCTAGTGTCATGAATGGTTGTTTCCATCACAGCGGCGTGCAAGAGAACACACGCCGCCGTCCACGAGCAAGCGTAGACGGAGGAGGAAACTTGTGTTTTATGATGAATGGATGTGGACTATTTCATTCAATGATTGTTGTTGGATATTTGCTATTGGAGCGATATTTTCTTTTGCATACTGCTGAACAATGGCTTGGTGAGCAGCCATTTTTAGAAGCTGCTAGTGGAGTTGTCCAGTATTTTTGAGAGCTGGCGACTATTCTCTTGGCCAAAGATTGTTTTTTTAGTTTTGGATTTCTATCTACCTTGTGATGGGCATCCAACTACAATACCCACAAATGTAGATAATGCGATAAGGCTGCCTCATGACACAAACTAATAGAGACGTACCATCAACTTCTATGTGGTTGGACAGTCTTGGCGACATCATCTCCTCACAACCATATCCTGCTGGGCGAGTGTACTCAAGTACCGCGGTTAAATTGAGTACATTTTGTGCATCACTCGTCTCTCTTGAAACGTTTTTTTTGTCAAATAACTTATGTTACTAACTAACTTAACTACTAACTACTATAACTAACTTATGTTACTTCTTTACTTTTTTCACACTCCCAAGATTGACCCAGGGATAATTAGGGTGCTGAAAGATTGGGCCAAAGTCTGAAACCAGCCAATCAGCGAGCCAAGTACAGATTCAGTCGCCAAGTGTCTCTTAACTGTTTTCCAGACAAATAATCTCGCTGCACAGTGGAAGTCACGTCTCACCCTGCAAGACGAAAGAGGAGCAATACAGATCTCAAGTCGAGGCTCAGTGGCGGGGAAGGAGCGTTATATAATGGAGCCACGATAGAAACACGCATTAGTACAGAGTCCCTCTTGTCCGCATTAAGTGAAGTCCCAGCCATTTTCCCTCCTCGAACCTCACTCTTCACTTATTTTCCCCCCATTCTGTTCCTCCGCCTTAGGTCCTATTTTCCATCAGGGATGGTATCTTAAGTATGCCTATACCACTTTACAGACCTTTGAACCTTTCACGTTTAGGTATAGTTATGTTAGCATGAGTGCAGGAAGTCAGGGCCCTATACATTGAAGGAGGTCTAAGCACTGTAGTCAAAGCTCTCCGGAGTTGGCTTTCAATCAAACAGGGCTGTAGTGGCTCTGTCCACCGGGCGCAGTGCCAGGAGCCGGCCTTCGTGTAGTTAGCTTTTGTTTTTATTAGTCAGGAGTGACGCTGAAATAAACTTTGGGTGCCAAAAGTGGGCCGTTGATGGCGGCGGTCATCACGCTTGGAATGAGTGTAACGTTTATTAAATGTTACATTTATTGTCAGCCATGTTTTCTGCAAAGATATTACGGGAATTGCGTAAATGGTCGAAAATGATCACAAAAGTTATATCATGGTTATTATGACATTGATATTCATTCCGAATTTGGATTACCACCAGCCGCATTTGGCTGGCGGTGTGAGTGCTTTAATCCACTCAGCCATCTGTTTCTGTAGCAGAACCAACCTTTCCATGGAGTCATCGGCGGTCATAAGAGTATGTCTTTGACCTTTTTTTTTATTTCAAGCAACACTATATTGTTTAAAATGGCCTTTGTGCAGGAAAAAGTCAGACTCGGGTGTCTAATTGAGAGTTTTCCTGGGTTCACGGTCAGTTGAGCCAGTCTGTCTCTGAGACGTCAGGCTCCCACAACCCAGGAGCGTATCGGTGATATATTGTTTTTATGGATGTGTTTTATTCAGCATTTATAGTGTCGTAGTTTATAGTTTATACTGAAACATGGAGCCTGTGTTGTCAACCAGGACCAGGGAAGATGTGTAAACATTAAGCAACTAAATATCTAGTTAAAAAAAGATGAATTGACCTCACAGATTGATTTTGAGGCTTCACTTATCGCTTATCTGATGATATCCCATCCTATTATGGACAAAACTATCAATTGTGATTGTGATTATTTCAAGCTGTGCATACTGTCCCATATGTTTTGTCTACTGCACAAGTAGCCCTGCCAAGAAATCCTATTTTCTGAGAAAGGACGATTTATAACTTGTCCTCAAATCCCCCTCGAAAGTACATAACACATACATAAGAACAGGCTCCGACAGCCCATCGCAAATTACACTACACCAACTCACTCCATATGTTCATTGAAGTGCAGCCAGTACAGCTGTCTATTAGGGACTCAGAGTAACGTATGATTTCACTGCTTTCCTGGCATGACAAGGATGAGCCAACTGGTTTTAAGTGTTACCAGGCAAAACAATAAATGTAATTTGCGATTGCCGTCCTTTAGGGAAATGGCAAACATTCCAGTTAATATCCAGCTCTTTATCTTTAATGAGTGTGCCCTGAGTCTTGTGACCCCCCCATCCATCCACCATGTGTTTGTATACATACCATCCGAGCTGAGTGTTCCCTGTGGAGGTGGTGGGTTGATCCCGAACGGGCTGGCGGTCGGGCTCTCAATACGCGACCCCCGGGGAAAAGCCCGGTTGTTGTGGTGCCTGGTGATCTCGTTGGTGAACCGACTGTTGACGGGCAAGTTCTCCGGCACCACCTGCACCAGCGGCGGCGACGCTGGAAGTTCGCCGCGGCCCAGGGTCTTGAGGCACTGCTCCTCCAGGGCGGTGATCAGAAGCGACTGGTTGTTGACCACGCCCGCCATGGTGGCAAAGCGGGCCTCCAGGTCCTTGTACCTGGAGGCCAGGCGCAGCATCTCGGAGGTCACGTTAAGGACGCGGTTCTCCAGCTGGGCCAGCTCCAGGGAGTTGTCCCTCTTCCGGATGATCTCATGCAGCAGCTGCATGTAAAGCTGCGTCACCCTGGAGTTCATGTTCCTGCTCTCCTTCCGCAGCAGCTTCATCTCGTTCACCAGGTTGCCGTCCACGTCCACCACCAGCTGCAGGGTCTCGATCTCGCGCCGCTGCTTGTTCAGCACCTCCCGCACGTCCGAGATGTCCATGCGGGTCACCCTCTCTTTGTCCAGCTCGGGGCCCGTGGCACTGGCGCAGATGGGGCCTGAGTACAGATGTGGTGTAATGGGGGGGTGTCTTCGTTAGCAGTGACGTTTGAAGTGGTCACGCCTAGTTTAAGCTACAAACTCATTCATTCAACCATTCGACGTCAAAGAAAAGATCTGACCTGTGATCTTCTGCTCGGGCACCATGAAGGTGTAGGAACACTTTTTGCTGTCGTCCGCGGCTGCTCGCTTGGTCCTGCGGCCACGGCAGGAGCACTGCCCCCAGAGGCAGAGGCACAGCAGGGCATACAGGCTCCATATCACCCCCTGCATGGTTGCTGGTACGATGCCCCGTTTGCTGGCTCGACTGACGATGGGGGGGGGAACGAAGGAACAAACAGACGGCGGTCGGGTGGAAAAGGCTGATGTCTCTTCCTCCGGACCTCCCTGCATGCACACAACAGTCCACACACAACAACAATTTGTTTTGTTGAATTTAAATTGGTAACAAAGATTGTACGCTGAGCAGACGTGTTCAATTATAAGTGTGTGTGTGTGTGTGTGTCCACAAAGGTGACCAGTTCACACAAGTCTAGTCCATGTCATTGAAATGATCAAGGATTCAATGCACAAACGCACTGTAAATGACTGCATTGTTTGGAATAGGCACAGTGAACTGCTAGTAACCTGTTCTTTGAAGTAGACATCCTGCCTCGAGTGAAACAGTCGTGAGCTGAGCGTGTGGAGCAGGGAGACTCGCTCACCAGCAGGGTTGTGTCTGTGAGTCGCTCCCCAAGCACTGCGCTCCTGCTAGCCCTTCCCATCCAGGGCTCCTGGCGCGGCGCTATCTTTGGTATGCGCCGTTGAAATGAAAACAATTTCTCCCGGGATCCAAGGCCGTCCTCCTCTGTTTCTCTTTTCTATCATTAAGTCATTCTTCCATCATACCGTGAACCGCTCCGCTTCTAATAATGGAGTAGAAAGGTAATGGAGTTGAGAGACACCTCTGGCTCCAGCTGGCTTTTCTAATCCTCGCAGTTCCATCCCCAACACCTCCTGGGCTAATGGCTGCAGGTACTTCAGTCTGGCAGGTTTACCAAACACGTCGTCTGCTATCCAGCATGACTCCACCATGACCCACAAACCGGAGGCGTTATAGTATAGTGAAGGCGTTATATAGTGGAGGCGTTATATAGTGGACTGGGTTGAATTTTATATACACAAACATACACAGACACACACCAACACTGGGCCTTTCCATGGACAGTGCAATGTGGAAGTCTGTTAACATCATGCCATCATTAGCTCTTGCTCAGACTGGGGCCTATTCATATGACAACATTGTGGTTCCTAAGGAATACTGCCACTTCTGTCACTAGTCTCAATACTGGAAAAATACACAGATCTGCTGTGTTTGTGTGTTTGTCTATGTCTGTGCGTCGAAAGGTATGATTGAATAGCTGTACACATGGAGGGCCCAGAACATTGTGCGTGTTTGTGTGTGTGTGTCTGCCTTTTTCCACCAGTAGACATCCTTGACAGTGTAACCAGGTACTGTATCCTCTCTGACCTCAGAGAGCTTGTGCTAATGGCTTTAGCAGAACCTAAAGCCTCCCCTACTGTGAAACCTTAGTTCTGGGAAGGGCTCTAGCTGTCATAGCTGGGATTCAAGAGTCAAAACCCCACAAGGACCTCTAGTCCCCTTCTGAGAGCCACTCACAACTGTGGGCTTCAGTAGTGGCCAACTCCTTCAGTACTCTGCCTCATCTGCTCTGCCTACTCTGCCAACCTCCATTATCCATATCTTCAACCTCCTTAACCTCCATTACCCATATCTTCAATCTCTTTATCATATCGGTCTTTGTTTATCACCGTCTCTTCTCCTCTCTGCCCGTCTGGTTATGGCTACGCTCTGGCAGTGGTTTTTCTTTTCGAGCTGAAGTCCTTGGCCCAACTCTCGCGTTCATCCACAACCCATGAAAGGCATTCCAGTGGTCTTGGAGAATGCCGTTTCAAAGCAGAACCGGTTTGAACAAATATATCCCCTGAGCAGGAAGCGGGTCACTCGTATCTTTTGGACTCAAAATAACCCAAAATAATCTCAGCTGATGAGGGTGTTCCGCATGCTGTAGTGCACGTTTGACACTCGTGCACGTTGACACTCGTGCACGTTTGACACTCGCGCGCGCGCGCGCCTTCTGCATGTGCAGCAGTATCGCGGCTTGTGCGGCGCTGCCTCTCCCTGTTAGCGTCAGAGCCTGTCGATTTAGCTTCTGTCAGATCAGTAGGCCCTCACAACAACAGTGCTGGGCACCCAGGACTACGAGCGGACCGCAGAGTTGGACCGAGCAGAACGCAGGAAAGAGCCGCGGGCCAGAAGCTGAACAGTGGAAACTAAGCGCGCGTATCACTGGGTCACAGATAGACGCCATCCCGAATGGATTTATGGACGGATGAAGAGGGAGTTATGGTGAGAGAAGGTGGGACGGGGCCTTGAAAAAACCCTCCCTGGCGCGGGGCTCTGAGTATGAGAACATTCCCTCTCCCGTGGCTGGGCTGTTTCCACTAGCTCCATCATTCTCTACAGGGCTTTTCTTAGCTCTACCTCCTGCGGTCCCGTCTGTTATTCTATGCTTTTTTTTTTTTTTTTTTCATAGTATCTCTGGTAACACGTAACTACTTTCCGTACCCCCGCCCACCCACCACCACCACCACCTCCTGCTCCTCATACCCTCCCCCCTTTCCCTGTTATTTTGCACCCTCCCCGGTCGCCTCGCGCACTGGCTCTGTCGGGAGGATGCGTCTCACCCCCATCAACACATGACGTACAAATAACCTCGGGGGGGGCCGGGGGGAGAGACAGACACACATACTTTTTTCCGCTCTTAATTCAAATAATGAATGCAGTGTCGGCAGGTCCCGGGCTCTGTCAGGGTGCCTGTGCAGTCCGGATGGCCAGATGGCCGACTCCGACTCAGATCCGGGGATGGGGTAGTGTTAAGCGGCCAGGCGGGGGGGGGGGGCACGGTGCGCCCTGCGGCCCCAGCAAGACGGCCGCGGATATTAAAGGTCGCTTTTGCCGCCGCACGCGCTTTCTGTAACGCAGAGCCGCAGACGGCCCCGGTGGATGTGGACGTGGCCGCTTGTTTCTTCGCGTGTCAAGTCTACGGTGACGAATGACGATCGCTTCCCTGGACGTTGCACACCCCCGCATCCCAGCTCCCGGCTCCCTCTGCCTTTTTGTCCCCGGCTTCCTGGCCTGGTTCGCCGAGCGCGTAGAGAGAGACGGAGACGGGAGTCCGCTGTCGAACCCCGACAGGAGAACAGCGGCTGGCGGAGGTGAACTTTAGGTATAATGAAGAGGCGCACTGCAGTACGCGCGCACACACACACACACACACACACACAAATCCCCTGACAGGGCTGTGTATCCACATCGCCACTGGCTTTGCATCGGCTTCGAGTTCACTCGCACGTTCCCTTGCGGCTTGTCATTCTCCATCTCTCCCCATCTCCCCTAATTTAGCTTGTGTTGCTGCCGTTGCATGGTAACTCTGCAGTTACCATAGCGGTCAGTAACATTGTATTTGTGCCGCAGCTGGTAATAATAGCTGTTATCAGCAGCTGCGAGTGGGGCCATAACCTGAGAGCTCATCAACGCAGAATCAACAGTGCTGCTGTTGATTCTGCGATCTAGATTAGGGAAGAAATGCAGTGCGAACGGTCTTCACTCTGCCTAACAACATAATCAGCGTGTGAGTAAACAAGACGGCCTTTAAAAAAAAAAAAAAAAAATTCCGCACTGCGTTGCTCTAAATGACCGTTCGAAAAAAAAGCCCGGCATTCGCCGTCGGACTGTATTCCCAGGAACGTCTCGTGGGCCCTGTGCTCCGCAGCCGGGCGGTTTTCCCGGTGATTAATCGGCCGGTGCCGATGTGTCGCCGCGCCGGACGGCTTGTCTTGTCTTGCGGGGAGGAGACGTCGGGGCTGAGATATATTTTAAGACGTCGGGAGCCAGCGTATTTCTTTTTGCCTCGAAAAATCGGCTTTCGGGGGGGGGGCTTCCATCTGGCCCTCAGACTTTCCACACAGCCATTCCAGCAGCGTGCCCCCGAAACGCACCGCACATCCAGGAAGAAACGGGAGAGGAGAGCGAGGGGGAAAGGCGAACGGGGGGGGGGGAAGTGCCGCCTGCGACGGTGAACGGCTGCGCCTCTGTTTACATGGCGACACAGAGCGGCACACAGCGGCTATACCCTCAAAGCACTTCCATGCACTTCCATGCACTTCCATGCACTGTGCATGTTGGCCCCGACGTAAGCCAGACGCGACTCCCTCTGCATGAGGCGAGTCCGATTTGGTTTCACGACCACTCGGATGTGTGCCTTCTAACAAAATGGTGATTTTCCCACTCTCCCACTCTGCCGGGCGGCAATCAAATATTGCAGTGTATTTTTATTTGCCACTTTGAATTGTCTGTGTACCAACACAGAGCAGCGCTAAACAGTGGGTGAGATTCAGGTGAATCTGCAGAGAGGCATGGGGGAGGAGACAGAACAATGACATCTCTTATTGGGACCGGGGGCCTCCATTCAGAATGAAACAACCACAGAGAGCTGAGGGGAGGGAAGGACGTTTTCCTGTAGTAGAGTGGTTGGCTTTCGAAAGATGTGGGCCGGGGGTTGGATCATAACCAGTCAGATGAAATAAATCATAGACCCCTAAAGAGGTTCCTGAGCCCCCTTTTGCCTATCAAGCTACTGAATTAGGCTCTTCCAGGCTGTGGAATACCGGGTATGGAGCCCCTCAATCCTTGGGGCCCCCAGAGGCCCCTGACCCCCCCCCCCCATCTGTTTTGGTTCTGGAGCAGTGAAACTCTAAACATGTGGGCTGAAGGGCAGGTCAGAGGTCGACTTGTGGGGGGTTTGCCAGAAGTGTGTGGGATTAGAACGCAGCCCTTCCTGTGTGTTGCTGACACACATTGCTGCAGTCAATCGGCCTTTGTGAGACGTAGGTACCCCCCCCCCCCCCCCCCCCCCCCCTTCTTTCTCTGCTCCCCCTCCCCCCCCCGCCGCC
>OMKI01062527.1:17874-30675 GCA_900302315.1 Phycis blennoides | reverse complement strand
TGAAGAAGAAAGAACAAACGCAAAATGACATGTTGCATTAAAAGAAGAAGGCTGAAGAGCCCCTACAACACTGAAGACAACAGCCTCTACAACACTGAAGACAACAGCCTCTACAACACTGAAGACAACAGCCTCTACAACACTGAAGACAACAGCCTCTACAACACTGAAGACAACAGCCTCTACAACACTGTAGATAACAGCCTCTACAACACTGTAGATAACAGCCTCTACAACACTGAAGATAAGCTCCTTACACCAAGCATTTATTTAGCCTCGCAATAAATCAATCATTTAGCATGAAAGTGTTTAATGAAGTCACAGAGCTCTGAAAGCCTCCATCAACAACGTGCCCTCAACAGAAAGCATCTCTAAGTGACCATCAAGATACACCGAACCACTGAGTGGGTCCAATCACTTCTCTGCCACAATAACCGTTGCAGCAAAGGGAGTCAACCAACAACACATCCAAATATGCACACAACACCCCGTTTTGAAAATCCTCAAGAGTCCAGCTTAGTGCAAGTTAAGTAGACTTTACAGTGGAGTGTTCACCGTCACAGGTTCTTTGAGAGCATTTCATATTACCATGAGCAGTGTGGCTGGGACCCCTGCTGAGGTGCAAATTAGGCTAAACCCCCACAAACAACAGCTACATCATGGCATGGCAAACGTTTACACAGTCCGTCGAACACATTGTGTGTATTTTAGGAGCTGTGGAATCACTGAAGGTGATTTACAAAAGATAGACGGGAAACACAAACTATACATTAACCACGAAGAAGGTTGGTCTGCTGGTAATCTGCTGTGCTACATGCACTGTCTGATAAGGAGGCATAATATTGTCATCAAGTAATTCACAAAGATCCATAAAGTATGGGGAAATCAACCAGACTACCTTTGCAAAGGGTTTCCACTGAAGTCTGCTACTTGGAGGGCTTTGCAGTACGAGATGGTGTCTGGAATTTCCATTATATCTACAAGAAGAAGAAGAAGGGGATGAAGCCATATACAATAATCTCCAACATAACACACTTTATCAACACTTAACACTATCCAAGAAGTTTAAATGTTTAGTTTAAATGTGATGGTAGGAAGGCCAAACATGTTTTTTTTTGTTTTAAACGTGCCAATATGTCTTATATGATCGTCAACACGGTAATCTAAAAAATAAATAATATACGTCAATAAATAAATAAACTAAAACTTTTATTACAAATGTACAAATGTCTCCCCAAAACGTTCCACTCTGCTGACAGAGTGGAACGTTAGGGCCAGTTAGCGTGAGTTAGCGTGTTAATCGCACATCATAGCGCTCACACGCATGACGACGGTACTAAAAAGGCGTCCCGACGTCACAGTGCTTTGAGTTCCAGCTGAAACAGTTGGTTCACTCTTTAAGTCGCGTGACGTCCAATTCCTCGGGCGACGTTAGCCCAAGACTGGTGACGCAAACACTAGGATTACCCCCCCCCCACCATTTCAAAAAGTCACTGACTACATGTGACTCCTGCATGGCAGGCAAAGAGACAGAGTGGCAGAGAAACGCACTAAGTTAGCATTCCGGATAACTTCCTGCTTCCCGGCCGTGCCTCCGAACCCCTCACGCACAAAACCACCACCAAGCTCCGGTTTTCACCGACAGGTTTCAGTACAGGAACCCTCCAGGGGTTCCGAACGCGGGTCGGTCCGCGGGTGTTATTTTTTTTTTACTCTGGACTAACTCGCCACAACCCGACCAGCGTGCGAGGTGCAGAGCGCGCCGCGGCGTTTCTCGGCCGTGGCGTGCACGGGCCACCCTCACCGTTCCGGGACACGTCCAGCTCCACCAGCTGCATGAAGTTGGCGATCTCCGGTGGCAGCCTCTGGATCTCGTTGTCGCTCAAGCCGAGCTTTCGCAGTTTTAGCAGCTGGAACAAAGGCTGGAGGAGACAAACATTGGAGTAGAGAATGTACACAAGAAAACCAGAATCGGTCGTTCTTCCCACACAATCTAGTGCTTGGAAATCTACATTTTTTTTGCTCTCCAAATGCAGTAGTGGCAGAATTGCTCAATAAACAACATCGGCTAAATGCTTAACGAGCCTAAAGTACCGACAAATAAAATCAGGCGTGATTATCAGCCTTACACGTCAGAAAAACCCATCAGTTCATAATAACAGTCAAGTCAGCGTATCCAAGTCACATGTTCAAACAACATTTGTGGTGATTGCAATTTGAATAAGTGCCACAGTGGGTTCTGATGCCAATGACTTGGTGGCATTGTGTAGTTTCCTGCCATAGACAGGCTGTCAACCTTTATGGAAATCCTTGTATTGGTTTGTTTTTAACGTAGAGGTGTTGCACGTATTGATCCCACTAATGCAGTGAAGTACTGTGCTTACTTTATAGGAGCCTAGTTAACTCGTAATGTATTCCGACAGGCATGACCAGACAGGCATACCGAGTGGTTACACACAGGCAAATACAGATCATGTTTTTGCTTCGCCCAGGAGTGTTCCAACTCCTACTTGAATGCCTTATCTTACACCGTTAAATAACCTCCAACAAAAAGAATGCTTGGGATTGTACACTTAAAAACATGTACCAGAATATGCAGCCTCCAAATGATCATTACACACATCAAGTCAATTAAAGTCAAACGTATTTGTATAGTCCTCAAATCGCATCTAAAGTCACACAAAGGCTGTGTTCTTGTTCAGAACAAACATTGACTTAGTTTGTCCAGGCGCTAATCAAGCAGTTCTGGATCAAGGTCCTTGGTTCTGTGCCCAAGGGTCCAACCCTCAGCATTGGATCGTTGTAAACATACTGCCAAGAGGTTGGATTCACGGCTTCAGACCCTGACTGGTGGTCCCTTCAAAAGATACTCATTCACTTCTTTGTTAGCCATTTACAAGCTTTTCTGCACTCTCTCTCTCTGTCTGTCTGTTGCTCTCTCTCTCTCTCTCTCTTCTGTCTGTAGGCCCTCCTCTTTGGATGGCAGGGTTCAGCTGCAATGAAGAACACACAGACTTTGTTTGCATTGTGTTTTTTACAAGTTTTGGTTATCAGTACTTCTCTTCCTTTAAAAGAAACTACCCTCTAGGTGTATTTTGGACTCTTTCCAAACCACTTCACAGAACAATAATTGTTCTGTGAAGTGGTTATTGGGAAAAAAAAGAGTGCTAAGGATCAAAGAGGTTAATTTCTTAGGGGGAACGGATCCAGTTGTTCTGAGGAAGACCTGCTGGCTTCTGCCACGAGTGTCCGCTTTGTGAACGCATCCATCTTTGACGGCTGGGCATCACATAAAGAAGAGCTCGGACGTGCTTCACCTTCAAGTGTTTGAGATCCTTCCAGGAGGTTTTTGATCTGAACATCTTGTGCCCGTGCTACCCGACCGCCTCATCTGCCCTCACGTGGACAGAACCCTCGGCAGTGGTTACCGGGCCTCCGTATCATCTGGAGACAATATGCACAATGCCCACTGAAACCAAACAGGAACTCTTCTGATCACTGCAATAATAAACTGGCCATAGATATCTCCCAGACGTTAGATGATGCCATGTGAGATTATACGACGTTGTGTATTTTAGTTTGTCTCTCAGACAAAGATTAAAGTTAAACACCAACAAAGAATGTGAAAAAAAGAGAACAATTGACTAAAAATTTATTGCATGCCAATGTGGAAAATGCAGGCGCTACCTAGCGCACTACTAAAAGTACCAATATATTCTCTATTCAATGTAAAAAATAAAATACGAATTGGCTTTATGGATGAATTTATAAACATTTAGCATTCAGATGGTTAGTTGCTGTTGGAGGTCATGGAGTCCTGCTTGAGAGGAGAAGCATATCCCTGCTTTCTGCACATCTCCACAGCACCTCTATCACACTAGAACGTGGGACCATGGAGAATGCAGACGTGCATTCTCCATGTAAAAAAAACAAAACAACTCAAGTACTGAACACGGATGCGCCGGGGGAATTCTGACCACAGAAGCCGATCACGTGACTCAAAAACTAACAAGCGTGAGACCAACCGGTGTCCAGACACTCTGTAGCCATGTTCACCGCTTGTCCTGCAGTCAACATAACTCCCCTTTAAACTGCCACCCCCCACGCTCTCAATGAAGGTAGGCTACACTCAACGGCCCGTTTCACTGGTCAGTGGCGGGGTTAGGGTTATAACCAGCTTACATCTCACTGGAGGGTTCACTCTTCCTGTGAGTGGGTTTCGTGTTCTGGAGGTTTGCACACAGAAGAGCAGGCCTCTGCTTGTCATTATGGGCACATCCCAATGTTAGCTGAAACTACTGAAGGATCTATTCTTCATTAGGACAGAGCTGCTCCCCACTCAAGTCTTCAAAGAGACGGTGTCGCCGATGCGGTGCCATTGTCATTTCAAAGTTGTGGCGTAGGCCGGCTATATCAATCTATGTTCAACTCTAAACGCTCTCTTTGCATACTGGTTATTGATGTTTGATATTTTAATTGTCGTTTTGGCAAAAAAAAAACAAATTTATCCCAATGGTGCATTCATGAACTTGTGTCCCTGTGTGTAAAACTCCTTGAATTAGGTCCAATCAAAAGAATGACACTACATGTCACCTTTACTTAACAGCTGCATGGGCAGGAGTCAAACTGAATGATATGTCAGTTTTTCTGGAGAGAAATAAAAAATATTCTGTCGCAGCAGCCGGCTGTTTAAATTTTACAAATTACTATTTTATTGAGCTATATTTCCACAGAAAATGCCACCATAAGCTATGGCCGACTTCGAATCAAAAAAAGGAGACCTGACAGGCCTGGGTTTATACACTCCACTGGCCAGGTTTTAAAGGAATCTGTTTGCAAAGGATCTTTTAGGTGATTCCCACGAATGGGGACAAGTAGATCCTAAAACAGATTTGATCTTTACTAGCAGTTTGAGTGAGTTATGAAACATGTTGGATCTAGTGTTGGTTTAATAAAGTAAACTAAAGAAAAGCAAGGCAGGGAAGACCGTGACGCGAGACATTTGATTTCTGGATTATTGTATAATCGGTTCTCATTTTTTAAAATGACTCTTGTTATTACTCCACTGGACTAACCTGCTCTTCCTGTTCTACTATCATTGGGCACGCCCATGGCAGTCATCCTGTCTGACAAAACAACTAAAACTGACTGGTTGTCTGAACAATAGCCTCTAGAACCTTTGTCTTGACTAACAAGTCAAAAAGCTGTAGTTACCTTCAGTCTTAGCTGGTCAACCTGCCCTGATAGACTTCATCTTACATTTACATTTGAGGCATTTAGCAGACGCTTTTATCCAAAGCGACTTACAAAGAGTACATTTGTCATAAGAAGGTGAAACATTTCATTGCTGCTAATACAGTAAGAAAGTCACCAGAACTAGTTTCAAGCATTTCAATTGCTAGATTAACCATTGCTAGTATACAATCTTAGCATTATATGGAAATAATTATGAAATTAATCATTATAACAATCACGCTGTAAACTCTTGTCAAGCATGACTTAATTGTTAGTTATACTTATCCAATTTACGTTTGGTCTAAATAGTTTTCTGCACCAGCCTGATGTTAACCGACGTGGTCCCGTCAGGAGGGCAGATAGTTGTTCTTCTTTCAGCCCTTTCTAAGTACAACCACAAGTCTTCCCAGGTTACTAATTAAACAAATATATTACACATTACTCCTCAACAGCGATATGTAAGCTACGCGTCACACACACACACACACGCGCGCGCCGTGTGTTGCCATTTCAGCTGGCTTTCAACAACGCAATTGCACAACATCTGATTTCAATGGAATGAAGACAGTCATGCAAACGCAACGTCTGGGTGCAGGAGTGCGTGAATTTCAACCATTGACTTTCCAAATCATGTCAAAGGGTTTTGCGGCTAATCAGGAGGGATCACACCTCAATCAAAAAGGGAATCAGTCCTAATCCGGCCAGTGTGCTTCAGAGGACACCGCGGGTTCACTCACAGTGGAGGGCGGGGAGCTGTGAGCCCACCAGGTACCTGTGGATCCCAGGGCGCTTCACGCTGTGTGGTGGAGAAGAGCAGCGGGCAGAGTGGCTTTAAAACAGATATTGACACCTGACAAGATGATGAGACGGCTTCCTTCATGAAGCAAATTCACGGAGGAAACCGTCTCATCTAGCAAGCGAAGGCCGTAATTCGGAAGTGATAGTTCCCTTTATGTGATGCTGAAGCTGTGAAGGGAAAAACATGCCTACGTAAATAAAGAACATAATGGCTCTGTCGATTCCTCTTGTTAAGCTGAAGGAGTAGGCTGAATCAGCCATTAAAATAGCTTTTTGTTATCTAGGCTACACTTAGCCTACATTAGAGTGAAATGGTGTGGAATAGGTCTTCATTTTTAAACTGATACAAGGTTAGGTAGAGGTTACATGTTGTAACAGCGGGCTGGTGGCATACTGCAGCTCTGAATACATACGTTGTTTAGGGCTGCTCTGTAAACTAGAATCAAACTCATGAGTGAAACCAGGCTCATGTCATGCAAAGGGGACAAGGGGCTAAAAGGACACCAACATCAACAACAAAAAAGGCGATAGGAATCAAGCAATAAAGAAACTAAACAATATTGTGTCAAGACAAACTAGCCCTAGCATTTAAACTAGTATTACTATAGTATGACTCAAATAGTCAATAGTATGTATCAAACCAGACATATACTTCAGGTTCAACCGGAATGATGAACGGATAAAAGAGCTGAAATTCCACTGTAAGAACAACAGGACAAGTGGGATTTCAGAACACTTTCACGATCACAGCTCTAAAGATAGGCTGTCTTTACCATCAAACCCCAGATTACGTGATGGGGGTGGTGAATAGTGAAATGACAATTTGTGATTTGATAGTAGATAATCGTGGCATTCCTGAATCATACTACCGCTATGGCATCGACAATATCAACAACAACAACAACTGATCACGCGAACTGATCTCGCTCTACGCGAACCGCGTAGAGCGAGTTCCCCGCTGAGGCAGCCTACCTGGAGGAGAGCTAACGAGAGATCACAGCAGTGAGCTGGAGTCATTTAAAAGGTTTATCCAACTGGACGCGTCTTGGGTTCTCACTCTGAAAGCCGTAGCCGGCATCATGTCCACACCAGGGCGCACAATAAACAATGGCCCGCGTTGTTGTCATGCCAGGATTCCCCTGTACACAAAAGTGACTGGAATATGACGCCATGATGCAAGACCGCATGCTTTTTCTACAGCGTTTGTGGATGTCAGCTATTAAAGACCATATTCACTGCGGAGGAGAAAACCCTGGGCCTGACCCACATGCTACTAATGTGTGCCACCCGCAGTCTAATGAGGTGACAATGGAGCGTACCTTTCTGCACTATTTGTGTTCAGTCAATAGGCAAGACAGGTTTCATCGTTCAAAAAGAACTCGTCGGCCTTTATCCCTGGCACCCTGAGGTGCAGGCTGGGAGAACACCCCGAGGCAGTCGGATCCCATGTTAGCACCGGAAGGTGAAACGGTAGCATCACCGTGACCCACATGTCCCTCAGTGGGCCGCGGGTTTACTCCATCGCAACGTCAAACGCTGCAGATAAAATCAGCTCCCAATACGCCACTTGGTATAAACGCCGTGCAGCGATGGGCCGACAGATTCCAGTCCAATAAAAACGATGAAAGGGGGATGCCCGTTAACACAAGAGACAGGAGCCGCATTCAGGGGCAGAGAGGGTTTCTGGTGTGGTTCAACCCCTCACATGTAAAACGTTAAACGAGGCGCAACGCAGCCCTTCTAACCTGCGCTTCTCATCGGTCACAGACAGGTTCCATCCGTCAGGGCTCGGGCCAATTGGATTTGATCCAATTGGCCCGAGCCCTGACCCAACAGCACTTGTGTTTCGTGAGGTCAGTAGAGTTACTCAGGCATTCCCTTATTCTAGACTCAGCGCTTATGGGAAGTTTGGCCAGGAGGTCACCGCGCTCGCCTGAGAACAGGACATTATCAAAATTGCAAAAGCAAGTGGTCCCCGCGTCAGAATGGAGTGAGTTGTGCTTGGGAGGCTGTTTGGTTGTTTAGTCAGGCTGTGCCGACAATAGGTCAGGGCTGATCAATGCAGTACTGCCCAACAACACACAGCACAGAAGGGTAAAAACACAGCGAAAACAGAAACACAAACGGGAATGTTGGTGTCTGGGTAAAAGACTCAAGATAGTTGAATCAACTGCATAGCAGGGCTAAAAAGGATAGACCAAAACCCTCGCATCCACACAATTACACGGGGCAATCTTGCAAACAAACAGAAAACAGCCTGCTTCTAACTCCCAGTCATCCTCTCTAATTAAAAAACAGTTTCTTGACAGCGTGCACAAGTTGGGTCCATTCAGCACCGTCAGCAGCACACATTCAACGGCTTGGCTTTTGGGCCAAACCATAGACCCGCACAACAAACATTGGCATTATCAGGCCGGAATTTGAGCAATCTCAAACAGGTAGGAAGTGACCCGGACAGATGCCAGGCATGCTTAAAACGTCCACAGATTGTTGAAGTGCATGAGAGAGAGAGACACAGAGAGAAAGGGTTTCAAAGGTCAGAGACCTCTTTGTCTCTCGTCAACAGCAGGGTGACAGGCTGGCCCATATGGGGAACTTGCCATGGAGATGTTTATCTCAGGACAGAGTCCCACCTAAATTACAGCCAACCTCCAATTGGACTTTATAACCACTGAGATAAGCATTTAAATGGCTGGAGTAAAGGGGCACAGGTGGAACCAGGTGGAACCAAGTGGAACATTTTTGACAGCCTAGCGGGCGTGCTTTGCTGATCTTGCGTAATTATTGTCCCTGGTTCCCACCTGGTTCTCACGAGACGCAGGTAAGGACGCGGCTGCCATTGCCAACGCAGCGCTTTCGTGTAACCGTGGGACAAATGCGCGATCGGGTACATGTTACACTTTGACAACGTTTTTAAAATCACAATAAAGAGTTTTCTGCGTACCTTGGGCAAGTCTCGGAGTTGATTGGCATCCAGTAACAGCTCCTCCAGACTCCGGCCATAGCGGTAGATCTCATCCGGCACATACATCAGGGAACAGTGGCGCTTATCGATCGTCTCGACGTGACGGTTACAGCGCCACAGGGGTATGCAGTTAAACATCACGCGGTGATGGATGGCACACTTGCTCTGACCAAAAAAATAATAATGTCGTGCGCCCGTGTGTTGGAACGGAAAGGATGCAACAGATTGTTGGTCCGGCTGGCGGTGGTGTGTTGGTGGCGGTTCAAAAAGTGAATTACGCACGAACTAAGCGTTCTGGGAGGGGAAATCGCAGCTAAAAGTCGGAGCGGCAAGTGGTAAACATCGAAGCGTAATCTCACCGACCGTGAATAAATCGCACTGCCAAGCGAGGTCGCACTGCCGAGTGCTCGTCGTTCGCCTACTTTTGTTTGGTTAGTTTGTAGGCACCTGCGTTTTTTTTGGTTCGTTTCCGTCTTCCGCCGCGTAACGCCGCCGCTGACACAATAAAATGTATGCGCTTTCAATCTCCCTTATCCAAAAATATGAGCCGCATCTTAGTTGCAAATAGATGGTCGCGCTTCTCGTTTTCCTAGTGCCCAGAGTTAATTTCCTCCCAGTCCAGTTTCTGACCCGGAACATTCCCTCCCTCATTCCAATCCTACGTCATCATCCCGGAGCGCCCCTCCCTCTCCCTCCCGGTCCTCCCCTTCCCCTCCCGGGCCGGCCTGCTGTCGGCCAAAGCCTGTCGAACGTTCGCCTGAGCAGGTAGTTTGAGAGCCAACACAAACACAAAAAAACAACCATATATCTTAATGCATCAATGTTGAATTAAACGGGTTTCTTGTTTTAAGGGAAACCCTTCACAGAACACATTGCTGATGCGTTACGAGTTAACCCCTGTCTCCATGAGGTTAAATATGATGGATAAAGGCTCTTTTCCCACAGTCTCTGTAAGAATGAAGGCTGAGAAAGTAACGAATTGCAACAGGAGGCTGAACGACACGCGTTCAAACGCAGAGGGCCCAGCTGAAAGCAACATGAGCCGAGAACGCGTCGTTTTTAGTACAATGAACATCAGCTTGAACATTGAAGTCTTCTCATTGTACAGGACAGCGTTTACATTTAGGGCATTCAGCCCGAATCCTCGTGACCCTTTGGTCCAAAGCGACAGCACAGGGTGGAGGCAGCCGTTTAATCTGATTTCAGGATGTCAATTATCATTACAGAAGCACAGGCATCCATTTGACATTTGGAAACGCGTGAGGCGCCTTGGTCTACAATCCAAATCGAGGGAACTTAGGAAGCTAAACTAGGACACCTAACCAACACCTAACAACCAATTCAAATCTTTAATTAATATGAGGTTAATATGTCCAAATGCTGCGGTTTTATTTTTGTCCTTTGGATTCTGTCCTACGGTCCTATGCTGGGCCTACTTGCCATTTCCTAATTATTTCAAACGACTTGTCTTTCTGCACTCTTCACTTTACTGCGCTCATGTCAAAAAAAAGTCCATCTATTGCAAAAAAAAAAAAAACGGAACAAAAACAAAATCTCTGAATTCTTCAGGTTGTTTTCCTCGGTTGTCTAGTGTGCTTTGTTTGAAGCAGGTATTGTTAGTTTGAAAAACGTGGGTTTTTTTTACCTTCCCAGAACCTGTAGCGTAGTATCTCCGAATAAAACACATCAAGTTGCCCTCATTAATACTGGAGTAAATCAATAAATATTACATATGCGCTATTTTTTTTTCCATGGGCACTAGAGGGAGCCAAATCATACCCAATAACCGTGAAGCTGCAAACACAAAAAAAATAAAAACTGGCAAAGCCTGAACAAACCAAAACCAAAGCAGCTTCAGCAAACAGCTTCAGATTGCCCTTTCAGATGCTCGTTTAATAGTGAATATTATGAAACAAACAAAAACATAATCTCTGATGAAGCTCATCAGAAAGCAAGGCAATACAAAAAGGGAACCTAGGCCTCCTGAGTTTGTTACTAATGAATGCGTCCTGTGATTCTCATTCAGCATGGTGAGCAGTGTGTCCCAAAGGCGGACTCATCTTCTTCCTTGTTGCTTTTTAAACGCTTTTAATGACTTCGCCATCATTGGAGCGACTCCTGCAACAAAAGCAAAACACGCGCTCATCACAAAATGTGGGCAATGTTCCCCCATTAGTGTTGCATCAGCAGAGAAAATAAAGAAGGATTCAAATGCACATAACGAATGAAAATATCCCTTACGTCTATGAGAACAAAACACAAACCAAGAAATGGAAAAAAATAAAGAAAATCACGAAAAAAATCGAATCGTGGCGCGAAAACAAGTTTTGTGAGTTTCCTCACAAAACGGTTGGTCTCTCCCCCCCCCCCCCCCAAGGCCAACCCAACGGCCCATCTGGTCCTACTTGTTCTTTTACGAGCGTCTTGTGAATTGGCCGTCGCTGAGCTGGAGGGGGCGGGCTGAGGGGGCTCCAGACTGCTCGGTCGGGCTCGGTGCTCCTGAATCTTCACGCTGAGAAGGGAGCGACAGGTCATCTTGTGGTCCGCAAGGTCAAAGTTAAAAAAAAGGTCACCACAGGCCCCTTTACAATTCCAGCCAGTCACACACACACACACACACACACACACACACACACACACACACACACACACACACACACACACACACACACACACACACTACCTGGCTCGGACCACGCTGGGCTGCAGTGCCCCAGCTGTCCCGTAGAGCTCCTGCTGAATCCGTACATCTCTGGGAGGCTTAGCAACCGTGTGGATGAACGCCATCTTCACCTGGCGTCCTGCGAGGAGGAGGACGACGACGACAACAACAACAAGCAAGCAGCTGGTCATTTGCGCAGCGTCACGCGTGTACAAGCAGGGGGCGACTCAAGAAGCCAGCCCTCGGCCGCACTCGCACGCTAAACGTAACGTCTTCATTTTTGAAATGAAAACGTCTCCCTGGCGAGTTCAACAAAGCCGGGGTCAAATGTTAACGTGTCGTGTCTTTTTCTTGCCGTTGGTTCTCTTGGCCCTGCACCCTACAGCATTTCAGGGTTTTTTTTTTTCTCTTTTTTTTTCACAGACTTGACCAGCTAACAGATGGTCAGGTTATATTGGGCGACGTGGGACAGAGTTTATGGGTCTGCCCGTGCAGACCAGCTAGTTGAAGCATAAAGCCCACAAAGGCTTTAGAACCCCTTCAGCTAAACCTCCCGAAAAGGATCAATCAAATTAAGCAATTTTGCTCTAAATTAATAACTTAGAAGCCCTCTCATGGCATACATAGTCCGGGTGTGATTCTAAATATATTAGCAGAGCTTTAATTACTAAATTAACAGTCCCCCATGGTAACGTTCACTTCAGACAGATAGATACCTCATTAATACAAAACGGTGGGGAAAATGGGAATATATCATAGCTCATAAATTAAAAACTAAATGGACAACACTGAGGCCATTCATGAAAAACATTTTTGGAAAGATGTCCAGTTGAATAAATCTACAAGTCAACGTGTCCTACTGAATGGCCAACCAAGGCCCGGTACAACAACAGAACATAAAGCCCAGTGCAACAAGACAAAAGCACCTTGAGGTTTCTTGGAATGCGCAGAGACTATGGTCTTGGCCAGCCTCTTGAATTTGTTCTCCCTCTCTTGGGAGAGCCGGAGGTGCATCTCCTTCCAGGACTCGTACTCCAGTAGCTTGGCTCCCCGGAAGTCCCTCTGACAGTGTCTCCCCCACAGGTGGTCCGACACTCCCACGTAGCTCTGTCAACGGGGGGGGGGGGGGGGGAAGGACAGG
>OMKI01062527.1:0-13238 GCA_900302315.1 Phycis blennoides | reverse complement strand
TTGTGCTGTCAGCAGGAAATAGACATGTTCCAATAAAGATCACATGGCATGATATGCGCTGAATAGGAATACTCACACTCACGTTAACTGTGACAAGCGCTATGCAGCGTTACATCATTACATTTACATTTACATTTACATTTGGCAGACGCTTTTATCCAAAGCGACTTACAAAGAGTACATTTGTCATAAGAAGGTACAACATTTCATTGCAGCTAATACAGTAAGAAAGTCACCAGAGCAAGTTTCGAGCATTCCAATTGCTAGATTAACCATTGCTAGTATACAACATCTCTGACTAAGTGCCAAGTTACAAAGAGCGATCAAAGTGCCAAGTTACAAGGAGTGATTAAAGTGCCAAGACGTACAATAAATAAGAGCATGAGGGTAAGGTTATGCAGGGTTCATGTTTCTTTTATGAACTGCGATCATACACATTCTGGCAGATTTAAAATGTGATATTCAAGAGATTATTTAAAATAATCCTGTTTTTCTACGCAAGGACAACGTTAGATCATGTTAAAGAAAATGTATGGACATTATATATGGATATATGGATGCAGAAACAATCTAAACAAATCCAAATGAAATGGGATGGAATCTATCTAGGCCCATCCAACGTCATTGAGAGAACTGTGTTGTGTAGTTTGAGTGAAATTGAAATTGGGCTTCAAATAATCCCATATCTTCGCAGAATCTTCATCTTTTAAGTGGCATAGGAAGTGTTAGCTGGCCGTGCGGGCTTTCGTGCGTGCGCGCGCACGAGTAGTGGGGGTTTGGGGGTCTTGGTGGGACGGTCCTGGTAAGCTGTCGATTATTGCGCAATACTTTGTTCTCATGCACTCCCATAGAGGAGGGGTTAACCTTATGTCTTATCGAGTAACGGTGTCTCTCGGTCTCTCTCTCCCGCAGACGATTTGGAGCCGCAAGGGCTTTTCTCATCGGCCTCATCCTAATTCCTCAGGTGAGTAACTTCTGACTCAGAAGTCACGCACGTTTTTGTTTTATTGTGTAGTAATATGGATTGGACAATCTGTGTTTGGACAATCAGTTGGTGTCCTTGCTTTCCATCCGTGCATTGTGTGTTAGGCTAAATATATCATTTGCCAAAATGTCTCATGAGCGCTTTCAAAGCAAACAAAACTCTGAAATGTGTTTGATGAATAACTTAGGAAGTCTATACAGTCCTACTGTGAGCCATCAACCCCGTCCTGCAAAATCAACCCTGATTAAGCAGATTGGACAATAAATCGATGAGTTGTTGGGGGCAATTTATCTAACGTTATTTAGACCATCGTATTGGTTTTACCCTTGGAATAAGACAAGAAAGTCGACAATAATAATTCTTTTTAATCAAACAAGACGAGAACATGAGGTGCTTCCTTCGTGCCTCAAAGTCTATAAAAGGAACGCCATGCCGGGCCCACCACCCTGGACCCACCACCCTGGCTATTTCGGGACGAGTACTGATAAATTGTGACAGATGCACTGAGAGGAATGTCGACGCTCGCAATTGCTTCACTGTCACCAAACACTATCGCGATCCGATTTATTTAGGATTATAAAGTGTAAGAAAAAACAAATATATGACGTGTTTTGAGACGCATCGAAATGTGTTCAACGGTGCTTTTTATTCAACAATTCAATTAAGACAGTTTTCACTTAGACACGTTTTGATTTATGAATTTCTCATTTTCAATCTGTTGCTCTACCTTGAATTTCGCATTTTCAATTTGTTTACATTTACATTTTCATTTAGGGCATTTAGCAGACGCTTTTATCCAAAGCGACTTACAATAAGTATTGTCAGAAGGTGAAACATTTCATTGCTGTTATTGCAGTAAGCAAGTCACCAGAACAGGTTTCAAGCATTCCATGTTTGCCTGTCATCATGGCATCTTATCTTTCGTCAAGACTTGGCAAAGAACACACAATGAACCCCTTAAAAAAAAAAAACCCAGTGTCATTCCCGATGTGTTCTGCTTTCAGAAGACCTGGGCCGTGACACACCGCTTCAGCCATGGCTCCCAAGAAGAACAAGGCAACCAAGAAGAACAAAGGGGACATCAACGAGATGACCATCATGGTGGAGGACAGCCCCATCAACAAGATCAACGGTCTGAACACCCTGCTGGAGGGCGGCAACGGCTTCAGCTGCATCTCCACCGAGGTCACAGACGCCGTGTACGCCCCCAACCTCCTGGAGGGTCTGAGCAAGATGAGGCAGGACAGCTTCCTCTGCGACCTCACCGTCGCCACCAAGTCCAAGTCCTTTGACGTCCACAAGGTCGTCATGGCCTCCTGCAGCCAGTACATCCAGAACATCTTGAAGAAGGACACGTCGCTGCAGAAGATCGACCTGAACGAGCTGTCCCCGGTGGGCCTGGCCACCGCCATTACGTACGCCTACTCCGGCAAGCTGACCCTGTCCCTGTACAGCATCGGCAGCACTATCGCCGCGGCGATGCTACTGCAGATCGACACCCTGGTGAAGATGTGCAGCGACTTCCTCATGCAGGAGCTGAGCGTGGAGAACTGCATGTACGTGGCCAACATCGCCGACACCTACGACCTCAAGGAAACCAAAAAGGCGGCCCAGAAGTTCATGCGGGAGAACTTCATCGAGTTCTCCGAGATGGAGCAGTTCCTTAAGCTCACCTTCGAGCAGATATGCGATTTCCTGTCGGACGACTCCTTGCAGCTGCCCTCCGAGGTCACGGCCTTCCAGATCGCCATGAAGTGGTTGGACTTCGACGAGAAGAGGCTGAGGTACGCGGCCGATCTTCTGACCCACATCCGCTTCGGCACCATTTCCGCCCAAGACCTGGTGAACCACGTCCAGAGTGCTCCTCGAATGATGCAAGACCCCGAGTGCCACCGTCTCCTGGTCGACGCCATGAATTACCACCTGTTACCGTACCAACAGAATATCCTGCAGTCACGCAGAACAAAGGTCCGTGGTGGCCTCAGGGTGATGATCACGGTGGGTGGGCGCCCAGCACTGACGGAGAAGTCTCTGAGCAAGGACGTGCTCTACAGGGATGCTGATAATGTCTGGAATAAGCTGACGGAAATGCCGGCCAAGAGCTTTAACCAGTGTGTTGCGGTCTTGGATGGCTTTCTGTACGTAGCAGGCGGTGAGGACCAGAATGATGCAAGGAACCAGGCGAAGCATGCCGTCAGCAATTTCTGCAGGTGAGTAAACCGCCATCAGTCAACTCTTAACATCACCCCTCTGTAATCTTGAGTTGTCTGTCATGAATAAACACAAATCCTTAACTGTTTGATGAAATGTCATCTCATTGATAAGGTATGACCCCCGCTTCAACACTTGGATTCACCTGAGCAACATGATCCAGAAGCGCACCCACTTCAGCCTCAACACCTTCAACGGCCTCCTGTTCGCCATCGGAGGGCGCAACTCGGACGGCGTTCAGTCCTCGGTGGAGTGCTACGTCCCCTCGTCCAACCAGTGGCAGGCCAAAGCCCCGATGGAGGTGCCGCGCTGCTGTCACGCCAGCTCCATCATCGACGGCAAGATCCTGGTTTCCGGAGGATACATCAACAACGCCTACACCAGGGCCGTGTGCGCCTACGACCCCTCCACGGACAGCTGGCAGGACAAGAGCAGCATGAGCACGCCTAGGGGCTGGCACTGCGCCGCCACGGTGGGAGACCGGGCCTACGTCCTGGGGGGCAGCCAGCTGGGCGGCCGCGGGGAGAGGGTGGATGTCTTTGCGGTGGAATGCTACAGTCCCCACAACGGGCAGTGGAGCTACTGCGCCCCACTTCGCACTGGGGTGAGCACGGCGGGCGTGGCTATTCTCAACGGCAAGGTCTACCTGCTGGGAGGGTGGAACGAGGTGGAGAAGAAGTACAAGAAGTGCATCCAGGCGTACAGCCCCGACATCAACGAATGGACTGACGACGACGAGCTACCGGAAGCCACCGTTGGTATCTCGTGCTGCATCGTCAACATACCCACGCGCAAAACACGGGAGTCTAGGGCCAGTTCAGTATCTTCTGCGCCAGTTAGTATATAAATTGTCACATAAAAACAATAAACACATTTTTTCGTTCCAGATTCTAGAAACAGTCAAATGTATCAGTGAACAAAAAATTTTAAAAACATTTAATGTTTCCAATATCAATATTTTTGGGGGGGAAATGGCAAATAATTGGTTTACATTTGCATTGTTCAAAATGTCATAACATGGAATGCTAACCTTTTGCAGATATCAAAGAATTTGCTTTTGGGTCCAATCCAGAAAGGATAACTTTGTACACTCTAAAGGCACAGTAGTTATTAAAATGTAGTGGTTTTATGGTAAAGAAATACATTGACAAGCAAGTTATGGTGGCCACATATTGTAAAATCATTTTAACTCAATGAGTTGAGGTTAGCCTGCCTATTATTTTTGAAACAATGAAAGAAAGATACAATACATCTCTGCCATGGTAAATATAGACAGTAGAATAACAGTAACATAACAATATTTCAAATTGGTCACACACATGACAACACATCTCTGGGTGGAGCATTCAAGCAATAAGAATGGCTGGCATGATCAGGGGTCAAACTGAGAAGGGGTCAAACAGCATCTACCAGGAGTAGGTGTTTTTAGGCAAAGTCAGTCTCATTTCTCTTCAGGGCTTCAGTTCGTCTACATACATTTCATATGTACAGTAATACCTAGGCAGGCATTGTGGGTCTGACAAGCCAATCCATGCAAGGAAGTAAATTATGTTGTGAAGGAGATGGAGTGATGGGATTACAGTGGTTTAGATGTGATGTTGTTTTGTAAAAAAAAAAAAAAGAAAGGAAAATGATGCTATGAAAATAAATTAGCCTGAGCTTTCATTTAAGGAAAACTAACAATGGAACAACCCATTGACTGCTCATGATTCTAACTCTATTTATATACGTGTATTTAAATTAAATAGTTGTGACTGTGTGCTACTGATCAACAGTTATTTATTTAAATGCTGAATAAAACGCTATTATTTTGTGCAAACTTGTCTTTATTAAGTCCCAAGTCCCGACCCGATTCATGGAGAATTTCCATGAAATTGGACAGTTGTCTAATTACTTTAATTTATTTACTTACTTGCATTGAAGCAAATAAACATTGATAATAATGTGTAAAAGTAATAAAGGACGATTTACTGGAAAAGAACAGAATGTATGTACTTAATTATATATTTTGATGTATTTATTGTGTCCTATCATTGAGACTTGTACTCTGATGTGACCTGGCCAAGTGTGAAGCTGGGTTGATACACAAACTCTTGTTTCACAAATTATAGGAATTATAATAATTTATGTGTTCAAGCATAAATACAATTGAATAACAATTACTTGTCTAAGTCTTTATTTTTCATTCATAGCAATACCTTTAGGCCTATGTATTTTTTCATTTTATTCTGAATACACCTGAATTAACCTGCACACATTGTGCACATGTAATCATCAGTTTGGATCTGATTAACAAAGTCACATAGCCTACTATTGTATTATCGGTATTATTACGGTCAAGGTTCACACACTCAAATCTCGTTAATCTCCCTTTGCATATCAAACAAGAAAAATACATAATGCTGTCCACAAGCTGTACTTCAGAGACCCTGAACCTGTGGTTTAGAATCAATTACACCACCACAGCTATACACGCAAGAAACTGAAATATGGCACCAGAGAACCCTGTGGCATTTGTGGCGTAATATACTGCACAGGCCTGCTGTAGCCAGACAATGGGCTCCACCTAAACTTGAAGGTCCTGTATAAACCAGTGTAGAACTGCAGAATTCGTCCATTTCCAAACCAAGGACGGAAAGGGAGTTGGCGGAAGGTTTGGCGTGAGGATTCTGGCGACGACTAGAATTACAATAAAACAATTAAACCTTACCACCGTGTGTGATTAAAGCACTAACTATGACCAATTACCTCACAAGGCAGGCTAACCCCGGATGATTGTAGGTAATTGAAATGTCTTTCCCGATCCTTTGAGTCCCCCACATAGATGAATACCATGTCCCTTCACCCCCTACTGGATGTTAGGCAGAGTACTATTATTCCTTGATACCGAATCCTAGGTGGGCTACATCATAATCACTTAGCACATCAATGAGGCCGGATAGATACGGGCGACCAGGATTCCCAGTCTACGGGTTCACTCGTTCTACCTCGGCTCTGTTTGACGAGCTACTTCGACTGTCGTCACAGGAGGTACTACTCCCTAGATAACCCTGTCCATAGCGGAACATCTCGCGGTTCTATTTGGACTCAAATTCGGTAGGACCAGGACATTCATTTAAGAATAATCTTTTATCAGACAGATACAAGTCACTAACCAAACAAAAAATAAAAGCAGTGAGGAATGAGTATTGAAAACACTACAAAAAATTATATAAAAACAGACAAAGAATACAAGATAATAATCAGGGAATGAAAATACCTGGGTTGTAGGAATATGGCTACACGCATGGGACGTGGGAAGTTCTGTCTGCAGATATCTTCCAAGAGCATTGTGTGTCCATTGTGTCCCTAGATACTGTTTTCCAAGTTTTACGACGGCATTATTTAGGAGATCATCTACTGAGTGTTCTGTTTTCTGAGACCGTTTGCTGTTGGTTTCCAAGGTCCACAGGGATGGTTGATCCTCAGCAGAGCTGACTGGGCGTTGCCTAATTTCCTGTGTATTGGGAATCCTAACCTCTACATTTTGTATGATACCCACCTAATTCCCTCATGACACCGAGGCCATTTTACTACACTTGCAGAGTTCATCAAAATGACACCAAACATGATATGAGAATTACATGGTAAAGTAACACAATCATTTACACACACTTTCCCCCTTTCCCCCTCACGTCAGTGTCTTCAGTGTGAGAGGTGTGACCCTTTGACCCCCCGATGGTTGGGAGCGGGTCAGAAGAGCAATGGAGAGGAAATGCAGTTAATGATCCAGGGTTCCTCTGCAGTCTGTCAACAAAAGACAGACCCCCACGTGTATCCCCACATCAAAGATTTACCACAAGGTCCCGGCTAGGAATTTTACAACCCTACAGTCCTCCGTTTTGACCAGAGAAGGTCACATGGATCTAGGCCTCGAAGGTCACCAATGTGTTGCCTTTCGGGCCCTCCCGACAGGGTCTGCGTCCAAGTCGGGGCCGGGCCGATGGCTGCAGTCTGCTGAGAACAGCGTGGTGTGAGTGTCCTTTCGCAGCAGGCGAATGGTGTGTCGGACGTCGCAGCACTGGAATGTGGTAATGGCGAGGATGAGGGTGCTGGCGATGACACACCCTCTTAACACCCAGTCCCACCAGGTGTAGACTGAGCGGAGCGCGTGGTGGTGCTGGTCAGAATCCCGGCCGTGGTTCGGGCCAGGTTAGCTTGTACCTGGGCCTGGTTCAGATGGTAGTCTGTTTGCCGACTGACCGGCTCCATCAGGGTCACAGTGTCCGTCAGTGCCTGTGTGCTCCTCCTCGTAAAAGGTGGTCATCTCGCCGAGGACATACCACTGTATGCTCGACATCTGGATGGTGTCAGAGTGTCCATGCATCGACTGTACATTGATTAGCTTAGTGTTGTTAGATGTTTTGTAAGATGTTACAGTAAGTACAGACAATTTAACTAGACATTTCATGAAAACAGGTTTGCGTAGTAAACAAAGTCTCAGTCCCTTTTACGGTCATATCCTCAGTTATGTGGTCTCATTTTAAAACTTGATCCTTTACCACCGTGCCGAGTGCACGTATGGTGGTAGAATTTGGAGACACCTGCTCAGGGTTCATTAATGGAGGGGAAGCAAAAAGCTGATACACCCGGTACATTCCTTCTCTGTGTACGTCATCATTGCGATCAATAACTCAGAATAATGAATATTCTTCATTTTCCTGATAACGTTCATCTATTGAGTTCTAGGAGTTGTATGAGATCACTTAAGGCATGTCTAAGGGGCTTGCAAGTCCAATATCTCTTGCTTGGCAGCAGTAAATAAATCTTGTGCATAAACACGGCAGACTACGGCATGGTCGACGGTATGAGTCTGATTAAGAACAGGCGTGGCTAGCGGTGAGAAGCGTCTGCGCTTCGGACATAACAGCCTTGATTATATCCTCATTACTGTTCGTAAGGCGTTGGAAACCAGTGGCGACCCGGTTTACCAGCCATGCCGAGTATTGAGATTGGCCGGTTATCCTATATGTGTTAGTAAGGGAATTAGCTGAGCCGAAGAGACCGGTTACATCTGCTAATAAATTCGGACCGCGGGCCCACATCAAAGATTTGCCACAAGGTACCGGCTAGGAATTTTACAACCCTACTCCAGTAGTATAGTAGGTTTTCAGTGAGATTTGAGGGAAGGGTCATCACCACACCCTAAAGACATACAGTATTTACTCATGCCTCGACTTGAACACAGGACTCAGAACTCAGAAAGACTTTTATTGCCAAGTAGGTTTGCACGTACGAGGAATTTGTCTTGGTGGTGGTGAAGTAAAGAGACATAACTATCTACAGTCATTCCCCAAGCTTCATAGCTCATCCTTACCCCAACCATGCATTTTTTTTTACATAGAAATAAAAAACGGTCTTTGGCCACCAGAGGGATCTTTGACCTGGTGGTCAGTGATCACCATTGACCACCAGGTCTGGGAACTTTTTTACCCAGACCACCGGACCTCTGCAGAACTTGACATTCAGTGGTGAGTATGCATCGCGGTCAATGCGTGACAGCCACGTTGGCCCACAGCACAAAACGGTATTACTGGAAACACAATGGTGTTCAGCGGCCACATGTCTTCATAACATTAGTTAACGGAAGGACCCGAGGCTTTAAGAATGGGTGTGCAGGTTAATGGGCCTGCAAATTCCCGCAAGCTTTTACTTTGAAAGCGTCCCTTCAGAAATCTGTCCTTGGGTGCATCGAACTAGTCGCGTATTGCCTCGACAATCGTGCTTACCTAGCACGAATAAAGTCCTACAATCGACTTAACTAGTATACAATCTACAAGCTTGACATATTAACCATGGGAAGATGAAAACGGAGATATTACGGGTGAACTTTACTCCCAAATCTGAAACAATGTAAAACGCATCATTCTCATACTGACGCTGGTGAATCAGACCCCCCCCCCAAAAAAAAAGCTGTTAAAGCTAAGTTAAAGTTAGAAATGAAATTAAAAGAACAGATCGACTCAACTGAACAGATACATCTCCGAGCTAAACGGCCACATAAAAACTATTAAATATTTCCAAAGAGGAAATGGCGTGCAAAGTTCATGATCCACACCGCACCCGATCGTGGAGCGGTCATGTGCGCCCCGGGGCGACCTGGAACAACAGCAAGGGTGCTGTTCACGAGCTGCGCCGTGCACCAGTCAGGCCAGCCCTTCTTGGGTGACATTAGACTGCAACGCAAACCATTAGTCTCCACCGTGTTTGGCAAACGCACGTCTAATGAAATCTAGATTGCTTTATTAAGCCTACATCTGGTGTTAACCTAAAAACACAGAAACCCCAGCTTATCTTGTATGCATAGTGTAAGACAGAGAGAGAGATAAATGGTTACGTAGGCTATATCTTGCTGTTCAACCTTATATGTTTAAAAAAAAAAAACAGTTTAACAAGCATTCCTCTTGTTAAGTGTAGCAAGAGAAATGGATTTTGTGTGCTAATCGAAAGAGAAAGAGATGGACGCATAACTTGAAACTTGACACCACTTGTGCAACAAAACAATTATTTTCAGGACGGGTGCTAATGATATGTCGTGAGCCATTCCAACCTTTTGATTTATGATACTAACTACTACTACTTTTACTACTACAACTACTTCAAACAATAATAATAATAATAATAATAATAATAATAATAATAGTAAAATAGTAATCACTCTATCCGGTTCTGTGTTTAGGAGTTCAGTTAATAATTACTTTAATATAATAGGGTGTGTCAAGTACAGGCCATTAGTTAGACCTCGGTCAGGCTCATATGCAGGAACATAGTCAAACCGTAAACACGCAGCAGAACAATGGGGCAAACCAAGCTGTGGAGCCTGTAGGGGTGTGTGGTCTACCTGTGTACACGGATTGCTCAATGCACAACAGGTGTGCAGCCTCACCCAGCCCCAGAGTCCAATCAGTGTGACTGGGTTAAACCGGCCCTCCACCACACACACATCTCAGCTAAATCACCATATAGGGCTTGTACATCAGAATGCATCATGGGACTTTTTGTTGGTAATACTCTGCCATTGAGTGATGCCACGTAAGACCTGTAGGCTAATCAACACTTTGTTCGTCCACGTCTCGTATGAGAACAACTATGGCAGTTTCAAACCAAGCAATGCCCCCCCCCCCATAATGACAAATAATTTCATGATTAATTACTCAACAATGACCAAAAAAACATCACTGCCAATGACATCCCGTGCGCCTATTCCGAAATGGAGGCGGCCATTGCGGTGTGACGTCACGATGTACATTCCTATAATTGAAGTCCCGTACTGAGACTAAATTCTCCTTTTCGGTAACAATGTGTAACCCTATGCGATGCTCGGAACAGGATCAGCTCCCCTGCACTGTGGCCACAGCCGTTCACTGTCATGTCTCTTTAACTCGGATTTAGTCATCCTCGGAGCCTGAGAATCGTACGGCCCACTGCATTTTATTTCTTTTCACATTTAAAAAAAAAACAAAACCTAAAATCATAGAAGGTATAGGACTACTTAAAATTGTTGTCAACATCTTCGTAAATGCTTGCATTAATTATTAATTAAATTGAAGGATCACATATTAGGCTATCAATAAATTAACAACAGCAACTTGTGGCAGGCCCTAAATTTGCGAATGTTACCATTTTAAAAATGGGGGCAAAACAAACAACCGTTTTCACCATTGCGTTGTGCAAAACTGCACCGTCACCCTTACTCCGACTGATTAATTGTTGCGCCAATTTAAAAAAATAAATGCAAAACCCGCGCCCTGCGGATCGACGCACCGGAGGCGGTGGAGCAGGGGGAGGAGGAGGAGGAGGAATGGGGGGCGGCTGCGGCTTGCGACTGTGCTGAGTCACGGGGTGACGCGGCTGCGTCCTGACGACATGACGCGCTCCCAGTGCGCAGCGCGGTGATGCTTATAGGAGGAGCCGCAGCAGCCAGCAGCCGCTTTCCGAAGCTCGCGTAACTCGCGCGGATCGTCGCACGTCGAGCACCGGACTCACCCGTTAGTCGCTGGATCCCAAACACTCACATCACCTCCTGTCTCGCTTTTTTTTTGGGGGGGGGCCTACAGAGAAGAGATCCAAGTTCAAGTCTCGGGTCTGTGTGTGTGTGTGTGTGTGTGTGTGTGTGTGTGTGTGTGTGTGTGTGTGTGTGTGTGTGTGTGTGTGTGTGTGTGTGTGTGTGTGTGTGTGTGTGTGTGTCTGTGTGTGTGTGTGTGTGTGTGTGCGCGCGCCTTGTGCACACGGGCCATCTTGATGGTCAGCTCTCACAACTGAAACCAAGGAGACCACCTCGCATGGCTGTTCGCATTGCTCCGCCGTCTTTGTTTTTGATCGGTGTGCAGATCTCGGCCACGTTTTTCTGAAGTCGGACGAGAGTTCAAGCCACGGGGTTTTGTTTTTAGGCACACACCAGACACCGGTAGACCGCGTTCACTTACTGGTGTTTCAGCCATGGGCTTGCTGTCAGTAGGGTCACCGCTCAACTGGGAGGAAACTAAGAAGTACGCGGATCACGTCCGAAAGCACGGCGTCATCCAGTTCCTAAACATCTACAACAAGGTGAAGGATCGCCAGAAAGACGTGCTGAAGTGGGGGGACGAGGTAAGCGGATGGACGAATGGATGAACGGCTGAATGAATGGAAAAGGGTGAAGTTGGAACGCGTGTGATTCACAACGTCTGTGGATACCCGCTGTGACGTGGAAATCAACTATTAACTATAGTTGTGATTGTGATTCATGTTTGTTTATTGTGCGCAACTATAAACGAGTAACTGGAAACGTATGCCTAAGACATGCGTACTTATTACACATTAACCTCCACCGTAATCTTTGTACTTACTAGTGCGCAGGCCTACACGTTGCTGCAGTGTGCTGTCACTGTACTGCCACATGTCTATTTTTCTACAGACGGGTCAAATATTCTTCATCCATCTGCTTCAGACTATGAATAATCCCCGCACAGTAAAGGGTTTGTTTCTTTTTCTAAAGCGATGCACATTTCCGATCGATGCATCTGAACGGCGTGGAGGACGTTGAAGCAACGTGGAATGTTGTTGTCATAGATTAATCCACCCTGCAGAGGAAGGGGGATTACTCACCGAGTGATTGATGCATTCGAATTGAATGTGATAGCGGCCCGGTTTGATCTTGTGTGTAGGTGCTGTGCTATAGAAACTTTTAAAAGAAAAAAACAAATCACCACAGTGCTTGACGTTGACCACGCTGACATGTGTCCTGTCTCTGTTCTTCAGGTGGAGTACATGTTGATCGAAATGGACGACGCCAATGAGAAGGTTCGAATTGTTCTGAGTGCAGGGGAGGTTTTAGAAACTCTTCAAGAACAAGGAGAAAAGATCAACCCCAAGTAAGCAATTCAGCTTCTCCTTTTTAAAAAAAAAAAAAAAGAAAAAAAAGAAAATGAATACTGGAAACTTACAAAGAGTACAGAAGCTTCTCATCTTGCTTTGTCAGGTATAATTTAGCTCTCAAAAGGCAGTGAATTAGTAGCCTATGGGTGCATTCCACCAGAAAAAATCAATCAAAGTCATGGCACTGAATATTGCACAACAAAAACATGACATGACAACATCTTTATTGCCCTGTGCACTGATCCTCGGAATAAAAACACTGTCATAGCAAACAGCCACATCTCAAGTACTCGGGCCTGCACAGAGCCATTATTTTAATAACCAATTTAAAAACATATAGATAATTGACAAAAATAGAACACAAAATACATAATGGGAGCTATTTCCCAATGGCCACTGTGTGGGGAATAGCAAGTGCCCAGCAGACCAAAGTGTCTCATTAAATGAGATCACAGGTGAACGAGCAGTCAAAGTCTCACGCAGAGCGTCTCGTGCTTCGCGTGCGGTCCACCCCGTCCTTTATTCCCCCGGTAATTTGAGCGGCTCGTCCGAGAACCTCGGAGACAAAGGGAGGCCGGCACGGAAAACCCGAAAATAATTGACGCTCGCCAGTGCAAACCGGGGGGCGCGCGGGGGGGGGGTCAAA
>OMKI01062508.1:14271-28011 GCA_900302315.1 Phycis blennoides | reverse complement strand
GTGGGGGGTTTGGGGGGGGTGGGGGGGGGGTTGTGGGGGGTGGGGGGGGGGAGGGGGGGGGGGGGGGGGGGGGGGGGGTCAGGCATGTAGAAGGGATGGATCTTCATGAACGTGTGTGTGCGTGCAGCAGAGCATGAGTAACACACCAAGGGTGCAACCTCGGGTGACTACAGATGTTTAAATCACCAACAAGCCAGTCGATTGACACGTACAACCACAGGATGCATGTGTTGTATTCACAGTCCAGCTGCAGTGCTGTCGTGTCATCTTTGTCATCTTTGGACGGCTTAGTGGATGTTTCTGGATGGTTATGGCAGTACAATTATCCATATTATTTCCAAGTTAAAGATGACACAAAGCAACATGATGGAGGGCATTATAAAGGGTTCTTCCACCATGCACCACCCCAGGTCGTGTCCAGGCTCCTCCCCATCAAGTCACATGACTCAAAGCGAACCACATCCGCACGGACCAATCATTTGACTCAAGCGACTTGTCGCCAACGAAAGCGACAATTTGATCACAAACTTGTGCGGTTTTGCAAACCGTTTCCACGTCCCAGATGACGAGGAATACACGTGTCCTTGTTAGCCGGGCCGGGACTGGCGTTTGATGCCGCGTTAATATTCAGCGGCGTTGCCACATGCGTAATGAGCTGGTGTTTGCTGCCGGCATGAAAGCCCTGACGTTGATTCAGGGCTGAATAATGCATGTGCTTAGCGCAGCGGCCGGGCCCCGAGTCCACCGGGCCCACGACAAACAGCCCGGGCTGCCTCCACCGCACCCGACGGGAAGGGAAACTGATTGGGTGGTAAATTGACTGGATGCTGATGACATGAAATAGGGTATTATTATGATAATAGTAATAATAATAATAATTGTTATTATTATTTTTAGACTAAATTGAATAATCCAATTGTGGGTCTGGCAATTGGGAGACGATATACAGCAGTGTTGGCTGTTATGGCTTGGTCATTGCCCTGTGAGCAAATTAATTGTATTTTTTAAAAGCCTTTATTATATTGCTTGTAAATAAGAATCTATTATGAATTCTTATTTACAGGCAATATAATTGTTAGCTCTTCGTCAGGAAGTAAAAAAAAAAAAAAAGTTATTTTACCAATAGCTCTTCTTTCAGCAAAAAAGAAAAAGAAAAAAGGAATTGAACTGACATGAAATCATCACATCACTCCTGCCCTTGACACGACAATGAAGCAGCAGATGGAGGGGTCTCGTCCCTGCCCAGGGTTAGGGTCTCCGCTAACCCCGAGTGGGGTTTATTCCTGATGAATACAGCCAGCCACTGGCAAACCACCACAACGTGATTAGAATGCACAGCAGGGCCTTGACCTTTAACCTTCCCTCCCAAAGACCCCTCTGGCTCTCTCTCTCTCTATCCTCCCCCCACCAACAGGAGGGGACGGGGGACGGGGGGGACGGGGGGGGGGGGGGGGGGGGTCGGTGACTGGCTGCCTGACAGACGTTGATTTGTGTAAACCCACCACCCTTGGTTTTATGGTGGCCGTGTGCGTGCCTGTCACAAAGTGTGAACAACATTGACTCAGGCACGGGACCCCTGGCACCCCCCGGGGAATGTTGGTGACTGTGTGTGTGTGTGGGTGTGTGTGTGTGTGTGTGTGTGTGTGTGTGTGTGTGTGTGTGTGTGTGTGTGTGTGTGTGTGTGTGTGTGTGTGTGTGTGTGTGTGTGTGTGTGTGTGTGTGTGTGTGTGTGTGTGTGTGTGTGTGTGTGTGTGTGTGTGTGTGTGTGTGTCTCCGTTTTCAATCACAGAAGGTAGCAGGGGAAATGGCATAAAACGTCACCTTTGGACACCCTGTCAAAATGACAGCCTGCCGTCACCTCTGGTACGACCCAGCTGCTTCCCCTAGAGTCTTCCCTGAGCTGGCTGGCCGAAAAACATCCCCAAAGACAAACAGAGACACCTCACTGCCAAATGGGGGCCAAGGTGGGTGGTGGTCAGTGGCAAAGTGGGTGGCATGGGCGTTCATTCACCTAGCGGCCATCTTGATTCTGTTGTTTGTTCAGAACCGTTTGGAACAAGGATGGAACCAAGATCGCTACAAGGTGAATAAGGCCTATGGTAGCCTTTTAATATTGATATATATCATCAATAGCCTTTTTACATGTATATTTGCAATGTTTGTGTTACAATGCACATGTGCCGATTTGTCTATGACTTCGCTACACTAAAACTGCATCTATTTCAGTCGCTCCTTTGCACACAGGCCCTCTGGTAGGTCTGGAACTCTGCGGAGGCCGTGAGGACACCAGCTCAGTAGATTACAGGGTCAGAGTGGTCTCCGGTCTGCAAAGCTCCTGCTTCAGCAGCGGAAACACTCTGGACAGCACGAAAGGGCTTAGTCGACCTCCAGCCGCAAAGTTTATTTCTTAATGTGTTCAAAAAGGTGTTTGAGCTTCTTAGACTATAGTGCTTCTTATCGAAAGCCGCTTGTTCAGCATGAAAGGTCTTTAGTTTTAAATACTTGAGTTGTAGGGGTTGCTGCCCCTTTCACTTCCTTTCAATGTATTTTCCAAGAGGGTGTTCCGGAGCGGACAAGGACAGTGGACGGGCTACATATTTTCCATGAAGACGTTTTATTTGTCATCCTTCTTTGCCCACTCACTCTGGAGACCTCCATTTTGCTCTCCTAATGCTCCTCCTCCTGCTAACTCTGCTGCATCCTCCTCACTTCACACACTCTGCCCACATGCTTTTAGTGCCCGTGTTGTAGCCATGGTTAAATTTCCGGACCCGAAGATCCATCCATTAGGGCCATTCTCATCAATGTGCCAGATTGACAGGGAGCGGACAGTCACTCTGCTCAATCATCTGCCCTCTCACACACACACACACACATAAAAACACACATACAGAAGTGAACGTGGTTCTGAGGGCTGCGGGGTTACCTCCTGCTGAGCCCCTCCTCCTCCTCCAAGCGCCGGGGCAGCCCACCTTAAGACAGAGCCCAGGTACAATGAATGGCTCTGGCGTCTCGCTGCCGTCAAGGCAAGAGAATGACAGGCGAAAGTGGATCGGCTTTTATCCTCCTTTTTTCGCTGCGAGCGACTGTCAAGTCTGTATAGACTATGGCCCCATTAGGGTGCGTCACAAAGTCAAGGTCACCGTCTGATGTTTTCAGTGAAATAATCAAAGCCCCTCGAGTGGAGGGGGGAAAAAAAAGAAAATGCTTTGGACTTTTTTTCGCCTCTCGTGTGTCCTGCACGTGTCTTTCAGCCGCACGCATTCATGCGCACACGCGAGTGTGAATGAGTGATCCCACTGTATGGCCGTGGGTCACTTGAAATGAATAACGTGCGGAGATTCTACCCCAAGGATGCGTGTGCACTTTAGCACTTTGCGTGTTAATCCCGTGTCAGTGTCGGTTGTGCGCACGTGTGTGTGTGTGTGTGTCTGTGCGGGTCTGAGCGCCGGTGCATGTCATGACAGGCACGCACGCAGACCAACAGGCCGCTGGTCGGCGGACCGTCCGGCAGGGAAAACACTTTAGCGCTGCAGGGCCCCCCGGGGCTCGAATCAGGCAGGGCACGCTTCCGAGGACAACGACGTCAATGGGGATCAATGGACACTAAAAGCATTGAGGAGATGGACCCTCCCCTCTGGTGAGGTTACAACATGGAACACAAGCAAAACAAAGGGAGGAAACCGGTGAAGGCACGGAACCAGACTACCGGGAGAACATCCGCAGTGGGAGCAGGTCATTTTACACTCCTGTACCTCCTGTTCCTGCACTCCCTGTTCCTCATACACCTCTGCATCACCATGCAGGCCATCAGGCCGACCGTTAGCGACACAGGAAACAATAAAGGCAGCCGAGAGGAGCTCGCCGCCCAGGGCTCCTCTGGGAAGCTGTTACCTCGACAGGTGGAGGAGACCTTTTACAAGGTTCATCCACCCACCCAGCCCACCCCCTCACCCTGTCACCCTGACCGGGCAATGAACTCGGTGCAGACATCACATATGAACACATGTAGAGACTGGGCTTTTTCACCTCAATTTCCTTTTTGAAGGATACATTGTCACGGGTATACTGCATTTGTATGCTGTGTCTGTTTTACTCTAAATGCATTCTGTTAATTCAGCCACCATCCAGGGTCTGATTCCTGTGTGTGTTAATCTCCTAACCATCCAGGTCAAAAGGTGATGGACATGCGGAAAAAACAATCCCATTAAAACAATGGAATGGGCCCGTTTTGATAAAGCCACAATGCCCTGATTGAATGGGATCGACAGCTGCATTCTCTTACACTGTTGCTTGTTACAGAGGGAAAGATTTCGAGCAAGGCAAAGAAACATGGAGATGATCTGCCATGATGCTCTCCCTTTCTCCTCCCAGGACTTGAGAAGGAGTTTAATGGAGGCATGCTTATTACTATGCGCAGCCTTACATTGTAGCTGCCTCTCTGCGGGGGCCTAATCCTGTATTCTGCACCATAGCTGTGAAATATGGATGCTCCATGCTCCCAGCGTTTAGAATTTCATTTGAATGGTGATGTTTAGTCACAGAAGTAATCGTGAATAAAAAGAGATGTACTCAATAGTTTGAGTACATCCCGTGCATTCGTTTGGGAATGCCAATCATTTTAACACAGTAAAGATACCCCAAAACCAGTTGTAAGAATCAGCTCGTTGTACTGGCGATCGATGATGACTTTCTCAGAAGGGTAAATTTAGTGTGTCAGCGGCAAAAAAAAATCCATAACCAAGGGAATCCGTCTTCCATCTTCCTCAATGGATCTCTTCCTCATCATCCTCCTCTGGCACCGTTCTCATCCTGAATCAGTCCCAGTGTCCCCACCTCCGCCTGCTGCAGTGCCATTGAGGCTAATTTAAATGCAACCCAACAAAGGGCTCTTTCAGTGCTCTCAGCCCGGTCCCAATGCCAGGCTCAGTGCCCTGCTCCCACCGGCCGCCACCCACACAAAACCCTCTGAGCACCCACACAAGTGCCATTGCAGGGGTGTCATTATCCCCGCACAATGAATGATTACATGCCAACCGCCTATCTTATCCAGGTAATTAGAGCTAGCTACGGCTAATAGCGCTGAATTAGTAAAAGGGGGTGTGTTCTTCACAATGAGCTGGACACCTGCTGTAGGAGCCCTTCCATTGGTCACCAGTAAAGCAATTCATCAACTCATCCATTGAGAGTAGAGCCGACAGAGGATTGGCTTGCAGTTTACTCACAAATGTCTCCAATAAAAAGATACAGCTTGCCGCCGAACTAAGCCTTTCAAAGATATGCATACACATGTGAGTACAGGATACAGAAAACTGAATGCATCCCTTAAATGCGGTTCTTGTCATCGTCCAGACTTACAGCAGCTGACCTACTTATTAACAGAACTTGTTTCCATAACTCTTAAGTCACTGTGAAGAAACGTTTTTTTTTTACCCTAATCTTCTTTGGAAAAAGCAATCGCCTGCCAGCATCAGTCTGAAGTCGCGTGTCAGCGTGAGCTAATCCTCACGACGTCAGAGGAGACGCTGGCTCCCAAAAAGACTGCGCCACGCTGAAGCAGACGGCCCTCTTACCCCTCGGCCGCCCTCCCGCGCAAAACGTCTGACTTGACCCAAAAACACTCACAGCTCGACATGTGGTCGCCGGACGCAGGTCGATTACTTCTACTTAGCCTGGCGTGGGCGCGCTCTGCGCCAAAGAAACCCATCTCAGGAGACGAGGGTCATCTCTCCTACATGTCCGTCTCCCCGAACCGAGTGCGGTAAGCCCGCTCAAAGCCTCTGCTCTTCGCAGGAGGGTGTCCCATGTCAAGTGTTTGCGTTGATTCCCATCCCTCTTCGCCGGCCCGTCGACACACATTGGCGCTAAAATGTGGACGCATGCACGCGCCGACCGCCGGCCTCTACTGCCCCACTAATGAGGTCCAATAGACTTCAGAGGCCGTCCAAAACGGAGCTGAGACAATGGGGGTGGCTGCTACCGGAGGCACGGATATGTGATGGAGTGGAAGAACCGTTTGACTGCTGGTGCTGCGGTGTGAGTTGGGTAGGGTTAACGGTTGCATATTAGGCTAGTAATGTGGATCAGTGCGGCAGAAGTTTTGCGTAAGTTAGGGAAAGCTAGCTGTAGCAAAATAGCTCCCATTCCCATGGGTGCCTCCCCTAACCTATAATCATAACCCCACCCTTGAAGCCAGGGGTGGAGGCACGACGTGTGCTATGTGGCCTCCTTCAGATCCCCACACGTTGGACAACCGCTAGCATGATCTGCCATGCCAGAGCAGTGAGCATGCATGCTAACAGAAGCCAAGCCTGCAATTATGACATTTCATCGAAGGTGTTGACTCGTATTACAAATCGAATGCATGATTAAGTAACTGCTGGGTGTCAAATACCTTTTAGAACTTGTTTTAACTTGAAGAACTAAGGATCTAAGGACCCTTTCATGCTACCAATGATTGTGTACCAAAGGAGCTTAAGGGAGCTTGCAAATCAATACTGATTGATAGTGTAAGGAATTAGAAGTTACAGAGTATTAAAAGCAATCAAACATACAACTTGGCCCACCATATGTCCCACCAAAATCTCATCAAACCTGAGTAAATAGCGATTGCAAACATCAGGACCAGATAACCTCTGCAATCCCATGATCCTAGTCATGATGTGTGATTGGATCATGCTTACCTCTCTCATCTCCAGGTTGATGCAGGCCAGCCGTTCGTTCTCAGACTGAGTGTTTGTCATGATGTTGCGTGACTGTCGGAGCTCCGTCTGCAGCTCCAGGACCCTCTGCTTGTAGTGGGCCTCCTTACAAGCCGATTCCTGGATCAGGGACTCCTCCCGGCTCTCCCCATCTGCGGCCACCTTTCTGTGGTTGGAGTAGGCTTGTCCAAAGGCCTAAAAGAGGGAAGAGGAAGGGAGCGGACACTTAGACCAAATGCAGTATAAAGAATACAAATTAAAAGTATTGAGGTTTAAGATCATCTTCACCAGTGTGGTGAAGATGACATGCATCATTCATCCAAATGCTTCAACATTAAAATGAAGAATTTTTATTTACTTTGAATTCTACTTTGTGGACTGTCACTAAAATGCTGTGTGTGTGGATTGTTGCCCCTGTAATGGTGTGCCCCTCCCAAATACTACCGCCAAACCAGAGAGATAATCAGTAAGCCTCAATTTGGGCTGCATGTCCCCCCCCACCCTTTCAATCTCAGAGTAACTTCGTTTGCACATGCTGCTCAGACTTCACAGATGGAGATTGCAGAGAGGAACAGCAGAACAAACAGTGCAAAGCAAAATATCTGTCTGGGTGATTGAGCATAATGCCCTTGATAGGATATCCCCCTCAGCAATGTGAACAAAGGAGTACTTATTAGAACTAGATGACTCATTGTTGTATTTTTATCACTGACCAAAGGGAGGGACAGTTTGGCAAAATAGGATGAAACTGGATCCTAACGATGACGAGATGAAAGTTAATCCGGAAACATCCATGGATTGTTTCCATGCTCCTAAATCTGATATATGCATGCATTAATATGCATTACCTGTTGTCCACCATGCAGAAAACATATTCCAAATAACAACAGAGAGCGGCCAGCAAGAAAGAGAAAGAGATTGGCCAGTGTGCAACAGAATCTAGGCTAACCTATGCTCTCCCTTCTCAGAGGAATCTTTCCCTGATTATAGATCTTATTCAGTCGTGTGATGATGTTTGCTCTTGATCTTGCCTCACAGCGTGCGTGCAAACCCCAGCATGAAGCAGCCCAAGGCCACGGGGAAATCCCAGCAGTGTTTGAAGCTGGCCCGCCCTCTCCCTGACCCACTGGTCCACTCTGGCATTCAGTGCACGTGACAGGCTGCCGCTGGATTTTCTAATTTCCACCATGTTGTATATTAATCCCAGTAATTCCCTCGGCAAAAGGAAAATCTGCAAGTGCGTCCATCTAAAGTTGACCTATTTCTGGGTGTTGAGTTGATGTGATTTGACTTCCAATATAGTTTCAACGTGCAATCCTGATAAGAAGTGGGACAGAGATACCCGCATGACATCAGGTCCCGTGCCTCACGTGCCATTGATGGCGGTTTGAGGCAGGGAGAGGTAGCGTTATAACTGCTAGACCAGTTGGCCTACAAACAACAGCAGCCATGTCCTATAAGCATTGGTCCATCTGGCGCGGTGAGTGTACACTTAACTCAATCTAACCTTCGACTGACCACGTCTCTCGTCTGGGGAATGCCTCCATTCAATTCAATGTGATTATTTGACTGCGGGGACTACAAGTGGGCCGTGTGATAACAGTTTCCCTCCCATTGTGCGTGTCCATGACAGAAAATGTTTCCGGTCTATGAAAATACGCAAGCTGCTTACAAAGCAACTTGCAAATCCCCATGAAGGAATACATCTAACATATCTGGTATCACCAAATCCTCAACACAAATATCAAGGCACCACCCAGCCCAAGGCCATATTTGATTAGAATGTCATCAAGATACGGGATTAACCCAATCAAGAAGTAGGGGAATCCCATCATTATAGTCTGGGCACACGACATGCGCGTGTGTGCATGTTTGGGGGGGGGGGAGCACACTGACTCCGTCAAACTAATCCAGGAGGTCTGGGCTCTGGACAAGCAGCCCACCAGCCAAAACCTGCTGATGCAAGCCCTGTCATTTTCAAGCGTCAAGCGCAGGATTTAGCTGCTTTGGGGAAAGGGAATAACAGGGCAGCACGCGACAGCGGCTATAATCTCACGGTGAGGCAGCCCACCCAATCTATGATTCATCTTCTTCTGACCATATGTTGCATTGTGTGGGTGCACAAAGGGAGGATGCTTGTACGGAGCATGCATCTGTTGGGAGATTACTCAGACGCGGGACGCAGTGTCGGCTAACGTATGGACAGTAAGGAGACTGCTTTTTTTACGGCCAAGCAAGGCAGAAGCACGCGCTCTGGAGGGTTCAAAACTCGTTCTGGAGATGGGCCAGAGCGGTACGAGGTCTGATTCCGGATGAGTGAACATCATTATGCACTGTGGTTAGATAGACCCCCTGCCGGGCCGCGATCCTCACACACCCCATGCAGAGACCAAAGCTGAGTGATCAACAGACACCGTGTGATTGGCCGAGAAAAGGAACCACCTCTGATCTTTTCAATTCACCTGTGCCCTCCGACTTGCCGGTCCTAATTATCAATTCCGTTTCTGCCTCGGTGCGTGCGAAGCTAGAACGTGTGATCATGTGACCATTTTGTGGAGATCTGCAGAAATATCTAGAGGTCAAATTTCATTATTTCAGAGCTGTTTTAAGCCCCGCCGTAGACTAATGAAAGGATCAAGTGACCGAGTAACTAAGTGAGTGTTTAGAGATATGAGAAGAGCCCATATCGAATCACTGATTTCTAGTCATAGGATTCACCCTTTATACTCGGCATGCATTCACCTTGGAGGCCTTACAATGAAGCTTTAGCAACCAACAGAAGAACAGAGCACGTTTCTACAACAAAGAGTCATATGTTTGTTAAGACGTGATGTAATAATTGCTGGCTCCTGTAACTCCATGGTGATCAGTTTAAGATGAGAGTGTAGTAGTAGATTCTTCAGCTTCATGATCTTCATGAGTCTCAGCCTTGGACCAAATAGTAAAGTTGAAAAGGTCCCTAAACAGGAACAGGATTGTTCAAAGGCTTACTGAGTAAAGGACTGTGTACCACCAGTAGGTAAAAGCTCATGTTGCTGAACCAGGACAACCCGGGCAGCTTATTCGCTCTTTGCCGAAGTGGATTTGTGAAGGAGGATACTCCTGAGACTGTCAGCAAACCCCTGTCTGTTGAACTGGGCTTGTTTTGAAGTCAGGAAGGTCACATTTTCTTCTATGTATCCCTCAGGAGCTCATGACCCAGTTATGAATTCCTGCCTTCGTTATATATTTGTTGAAATCACATCATAACATTGAGTAGGACACACTTTACTGTAGTTCAATAAGGGTGTGTAGATTCTTTGTAAAAAAAAATGGGGTCTTCATTTGCACCGTGGCAGAGTGCAAATCCATTAAACATCACAAGTCCCAATATAAAAACGCTGTAATACAATACTGCAAGATGCAATCACAGATGAATGTATATACTGATTTGTAGATTTGTAGACCAGATTTTGCGATCTTCAGGATGGCTAAAGATACCACTTAGAGATTGAAATCTCTGACTATATTCTGTCCTAAAGCAGTCGTCCTAAAGCAGAGCCAGCCATTCCATGGTGAGCAACGCGGTATTTTTCTAACTAGACCGGGGTTTTCCACTCAAACAAGGAGTCTGTAGCAATGTAGGTTAGCCCTACATGCCAAAGCCATTTATCAGCAAGACTGTGGGCTGGCCCAGTGTGTTAAGTGGTCACGGAGAGAGGGGGGCCACAGGGGAGAGTTCTTCCTGCCTCGTGAATCTTGACTCACATGGCAGAGTGGCGGTGTAATGATAAACAGAAGCAATCGTCTCTCTATCTCGAGCCTCTGTCGCTATCGGGGGCTCACTGGACAGGAAGGTGAGAGTGGGCTTGGCCCTATACACATTAGCGATCCGGTATCCGCAGTCAAGCATTTACACGCGCCCATAAACTTGGTCATACTGGAAGACCTGCGTGGGGGTCCGTTGATTTCTACGACGCCCAGGACTGCTGACGACGGGCCACGTCTACTCGCTGGATGTGACACTGGAGCTGGAATGAATTTTGAACATCTCACGTGTCGGGTGTGCGTTCACTCGGTCGGACACTTCTATACTCTCTGGCAGCGCTGTTGTTGATTAGCCCGCGTTATTGCCAGAGCCAATCAACACTTGTGTTAATGAGTGACAGGGAGAACTTCCATTCCTTTGTCTATTATCACTGACTCGTGAAAAATGGGTAAAGGCAGATTTCCATTCCCTTATGAATGTTAAAAGATGTGTGTCGGCTCATTCTCCGATGGTTGGAGCATTAAAATCTCATTACAACTCAATGAGGAAGGGGATCGGATAAGTGGCGGCAGAAAGACAGAAAACAAGTGATGAGGGAAAGATTGGGGGAGCCAAAGACATGAGCTGTATTTTGGCAGAGAGCCACATTGATTCACTGCATAGCAAAGAGATGTTGTGCCAGAGGCTCTCTCCCTCTCTCTCCCCCTACTCCCTCCCTCTCGTGCCCTGTAGTCATCCATGCTGCAGCACCTGGTGTGTCGTTCATGTTGAGGCTTGCCGTCCCTCATGAGATGAAGCCAGGAGGAGGAGGAGCAGGAGGAAGAGGAGGAGCAGGAGGAAGAGGAGGAGCAGGAGGAGGAAGAGGAGCAGTGTTTGGGAGTGTTCACAGCGTTCCTCAGATTAAACTCTCATCGTGGTCCATGGTTCACAGACTTATACGCAGTACTGCACCAGTCTGCTGAAATGCAGCATTTTAACCAGGAAAGGGCCGTTTCTAGAGAGAACCATGTATTGTTTCGCCGCCCCTGGATGAGACTTCAGACGTCGCTGCGTGGGCGCACAGCGAGGATCTGCGTGGTTGTGAGCCGTGAACCTCCCAAACACAAGGGAGAGGGAGAGAGAGAGAGAGAGAGAGAGAGAGAGAGACAGAGAGAGAGGAACTAGGAAAACAAAAAAACAAGCACCCGTAGCTAGTACATAAAAACACCCACACGCTGTGCACTAATCAGACTTGGCGGGGCTCTCACGCCACACAGGTACAATACATAGATAATATTAACCAATTCCCTCTAGTGTGATCAGGCTGGGGACCAACATAAGCTAGCTGGAACTCATCTATTATTTAGCCCCGCGCTGCACTACTCTCATGTCGGTGTCGTGGATTATGTCTGAACACGTCTTGGCTTTGACCTGAAGATGCAAGATTCAATGTTGACAGGAGCTTTGATAAAAATCTGATCACATTAAGACTACAGCACGGCGTCACTTCTGTATTGTGGATTGTGTGTGAATATGGTCCGAGCCGTAAGCTGATTCAATGTTGACAGGAGGTTTGATGGAAATCGGTTTCATATTTAGAGTACACTGCAAATTACAGCTAGGCTTTGGATTGATAACACACTAAAAGCAGCAGTTACTGAGGGATTATTTAGGCACTATAGTGTCTATTTCATCCTTAGATTAATGCTGTGGGTGGATCTACAATAACACCACATGGAGGTCCTTACTTGCTGTGTTTTTAGAGATAGTAGGTTCTTTGTTGTGAGATAATTCTATATGTTTTGATTGAGAAATAGATTAAATCCAAATCCATTCTTTTTCTTTGTTTGTGCCAAACATACAGACTTGCGTGTACATTCAACGAGATTAAGGGCAGTTTATGTATTTTTTAAGCACACTTTTGTTCCGCCGAATCAAGATGTATCTCGTGATTGCGCTCCATTTAAAAAAAGAAACAAAAAAACACCATCTCTCTCACGACTGTTCATCCCGACCCATTGTTTGGCTTCGAAAATCTGCTGCTGAATTGAATGGCAAACCCCCAGCGTCTCTGGGGAGGACACAGACTCTACAGAACGGGCGGCCGTCGCTCAGCGTTTTCGGCACGTCGGCCGCGGAGTCCTTATCACTCGCATCACGGCTGTGATCCTGCAGGACCCTTGAAAATTAGCAACACAAAGAGGACTTTATCCGGGCCCCGCTGTAAGTCTTTCAGTCTGTTTGGCCAGAGAGCCGCCCCGCTCAAGACCTGGGTTTAAATCTCCCAGATCCACGCGCCAGCATCCCAGGGGGGGGCCGTCGTTATGGTAACGAGGCCAATTACAGTGACAGAGCGAGGGGCGGTCACTCAGGGCGGAACAGACGGATTCACACTCTCGCAGATGGCGGTTTCCGCAGCTCAGACCAACACAGGCCTCTCTCTCTCTCTCTCTCTCTCTCTCTCTCTCTCTCTCTCTCTCTCTCTCTCTCATATATATATATAATCTCATTTTGTTATTCTTACTTACAGGTTTAAAGTCTTCTTTGCATATCTGCTCCTCTGTCACACACACACACACACACACACACACACACACACACACACACACACACACACACACACACACACACACACACACACACACACACACACACACACACACACACACACACACTAAATCAACACACACACACACACACTAAATCAAAGGTCAAGTCTGATTTGGTAAGTGTGCTTCCCATCAACAGACTCCTAATCAAGTTTGTTGGTATTTTAGATTAGATTAGATTAGATTCAACTTTATTGCCATCAAGTACAGAGGCAACGAAATGGAGTCAGGACTGGTTAATTGAGTCACATATCACTGAGCTACAATGCAGTGGCCAGATGGTATTTAGCCTTATCAATGAACCCCTACTCCCCGACTAGATTAATGTGGCACGCAGTACCGTAATGCATTCACCTCCATCATTCAAGAATCATCTATCAGCCTCCAGACAGGTCCCATCAATCCGACAGACAGGGTGGGGTTGCGGGGGGATGGGGGATGGGATGGGGGGGGGGGACTCGAGCTTTTGAGGATTTATATCCTCACTCCGTCTCGTTAATTCAAACCCATTCAATGGCTTCTTTGCTTCATTTATTTGTTTTCCTGCCTGTGTATATGTGCTAACTGATGAATAGTTGTCCTCAGCTGGGCCAACTCCAGTGCTTTCCAATCTACACTCTGCAGTGACGCCCCCCCCCCCCCCCCCCCCCCCCCCCCCCCCCCCCCCCCCCCCCCCCCCCCCCCCCCCCCCCCCCCAACCCAC
>OMKI01062506.1:21538-27079 GCA_900302315.1 Phycis blennoides | reverse complement strand
CTCCTCACCCCGACCCCTCCTCACCTCGACCCCTCCTCACCCCGACCCCTCCTCACCTCGACCCCTCCTCACCCCGACCTCTCCTCACCCCGACCCCTCCTCACCCCGACCTCTCCTCACCCCTCCCCCCCCCCCCCCCCTCCCCCCCTCACCCCTCCTCCTCCTCACCCCTCCCCCCTCCCTCTCCGTTCTGGCAGGTTGTCCTGGGTCCGGGGGCTGTGCGGAGCTTGGTTTGCTTTGCTTGGGGAAGGGAATGTGTGATGTAATGTTTACTATGCAGATGAAGGGCCGCAGGACCCCGCCCCTCTGTTCACCTCTCATCCAGCACTGGTTATCACGTGGCAGCTACAGCGCCCTGCTTCACAGCGTGTCGGGGCTCACGCGCAGCTCACCACCGCATGGCTGTTCGTCTCCAGCTGCTCCCACCTGAGCTACTGTGGCACTTAGTGAATATTTGTTTTGAATATCTTCTGTGGGAAAAAAAAAAAAAAAAGTGATTCTGGTGACGTGTCTACCAAATGTTATGGGCAATGTTATGCAAAGTGACTTGTGTGTGTTGCCCTTGAAGCATGCTGATCAATATTTGCATCAGTCAATTCATACAAACAGCTGGAGTGGTGGGGGGGGGGGGGCAAAACCCTCCATAATCACTGAAGATGTGAACACTCACGCTGTCGGAAGAGAATGTTCCTTCTCACTTGTATAACGTGCATGGGAATATCTGGTCCTTTTTTCTGTTATCTTTTGATAGGCCAGCCCGCCCCCCCCCCCCACACACACACACACACCTTGTCTTGATGCCTGGTTTGTATTCAGTGTGAGCTGTTTGTTAAACGTAGGCCGACCTAAAGCCTACTTCTTCTCCTGCGGCCAGCCGCTGTGCTGTGGAGGGCGCGTGTGTCATGTCAATGTGATGGTTTGATTGTGCCTACGGTTCCACAGCCTGCTCTCAGCAGCGTCACGTGTGCCTGTTGTTTGTGCTGTTCTTCAAGTGCAATAACTCCCCGGTATCTCTTCACGCTGTCGTAAACCACCTCTACGCTCTCTGCTCGCCCGGCGCCGTGCAGCGCTGCCCTGCTGGTACTTTGCCGTGTCTCAGCTACCGACTGTACGATGCATTGTTGCGTTCCTGCGGGGATAAACAACGGGATCCTTAACCTTCAAGGCAGCCCAGTAATGGCTCCTTTCGCTCTGTGCTCAGAATCTGTTCTTCATTTCCTTTACTGTGTCCCCCGCCAACCGAGTGTGGTTGAAACTTAGAAGGATCAGACATACCTGTGGTCTGGAAGGCCCTTTCCCTCAGCAGATTTCACGATCACAGCCAGTCATTCACAGCGAATCCCTTTCATTCTGTTTCATTTGATGGAGCACGAGCGACGGCGAGCACACTGCAGTGTTTTCCCTTCTTTTGTTTAGCATGTGAGGACAATGGCTTCTTTTGGACGCAAATCCATTCCATGCACACTGGAACGCTCTGAATGATGACAGTAATGTCAGCATGTTGGGCACAAGGAACACTCAGGAAATGAAACAGGCTGCATGGGAGATCCATAAAGGCTGAACATCACAGCCAGTATTGTTAGCCGCTATGGAAATTGAAGTTACACTTATTTTATATACAATACTGTAGTTAAACCGCTAATGTACACACTCGTAAGGACTGTCTTTATCTTATGCAGTCAGATCTTTACATTTGGGGTAAATTAACAACTTGTTTTTTAATTAATCTCAATGGCAACAACACTGAAGAGAAAGTTACAGAGATCTCATATGTGAAGAGTACAGACATTTTACTTAGTGCATATGACTTCACATTTGGTTTCCTGCTATTATCATATCATATCATCATGGTACTTTATTTAACTTTGATCATTTACTGATTATGTCTTGTTTTACTTTTTGTTGTGTATATATTTATCTGTACACCATTGTTTTCTATTTATTGTTTTGAGTGCAACCAGCATGCATTGACCTCTTTCCCACCATAACGTCAGCGTTACCTTGGCATTCCTCAGGTGTTTGCAACCATGAAATGTTTGTGCATTATGCATTGCATCTGCATGAATAATCCACAGCTTTATTGATAAAAAAAAACCTCACTGACAAATTATTATTACTTATTCAAATTATGTTTACTTTAAATCACTCTACATAAATTCAATATAATAATCATGTATGATAAAATACGATGACACATATCCTAACAAACATAATGACAAATACCAATGATCCTTTGAGTCATGACAGCATCAGGAAGATTCACTTTATATATTTTATTTGCCATTAGGGATTTATCATATATTCTGCTTACATTCCAAAAGTAAGGAAATCAAGGACAGGTTATGAGACACTACCCAGTGCTGACTGTATGTTCCTCCGTATGTGACTTTTGAAAATCTATGCATGTTGTAAGAAATGATTGCTGCAGTCATCATGAAATATTTCAGATGCCTTTTTAGATTTCAGAGAACAATTGAAAATGTCCTCGTGACTTTGTGTCAATACGTTTTGTATGCATGGCTTGCATCTGATTTGAACTTGAAGATGATTCAGTCTTCTTTTCTTCCCCTGCTTCTTCTTCTTCTTATGTTGTTCTTTAGGACGTCTTATGAAGATACTTTTCATTTGTCTTTAATATTCTGAAGATTATTTTTAATAGATAGTCATAGGACCCCAGTATACTGGGATTATGTTTGAGATGTCACTTTACATGGTTCACAACACTTGTCTTCCAGTACAAACTAAAAACTTTAAATAAAAATAATACAAACATGATTTTTTGGTGAAGGGGTTACAATATGTACAAAGGAATATAGATATATTCTCCAGACTCTGTCAGGTCTTGCTCTCTGCTCTGTGATATGTTGCTCTCTGCTCTGTGATTTGTTACTCTGGACAAACATCTCTGGTGGTTCTCTTCAGTTTGCTCAAAGCAGCGGCTCTTTTCATAGACCATGAGGAAGCAGTGAGAGGTTTTCTTACACGCCCTTCACTGCAAGAGCAGAATCTGAGAATGGTATTTATAGTCATAAAGGCATGGACTCAATGCACATAATGCTGAAAGATTGGACATTTCTATTCTTAAAAATCCTGCAATTGAAGTAAGATTGTAGGATTGTTGTTGAGAAGTGGAATAACTGATCGAAGGATGTACATCATGATCATAAATAATTCAGTTGTATGATACGATGTTGTTATACAGTTGTGACATGGCATGTATCCAACATGTGTGAACATGTGAAAAATGAATAAATAAACATACAGAAACAGAGAAACTGTATGAAACGGATGTAATAAAGTCATTTGAATATTACTTTTATGTAACTATATTTTGATTTTAAATGTGAATGTTCTGCTCAAAAAGACTCTTTCCTCTCATTCAACACGTCTCGTTACGGAGACATGGAGTGCTGTCAGAATAAAATGGGACCAAACTGAATTGGTCATATTAAATAATGTATTTCCAGGTTTTTTTCCGCCAGAGAGCATTTCTAACTTTTAAAAGGAGTGTGTCTCTAAAACAAAGGCAGAGTTTGAGTAACATGTTTCCTCTCCGTTGTGACGGCGTTTCGGTGGCGTCTCCAGCCACTCCTGGGCCAGGACTCTGTTGCCGTTCCCATCATCCTTTGTGTCGGAACATTTGGGCCCCTGGGGTGTGACATGACAACACAACAGTTCATGTTTTGGGTCTCCATTGGCTATACGATCCTGCATTTGAATTTGATTCATGTGGTACCTCCTCTGGCTGCTTGGGTTGGGCACCACCCCAGCACAGCTGCCTGCCCTTCTCAGACCAGAAGCAGAAGAGATTTCCCACTGGCCTCACAAGCAAGGGATCCACATCACTGCCCTTGTTGAGTCCTAAAGTAGAAGGAAAAATACATCATTTTGGATTATATATGAAACAGAATCCTTCAGAAAAGGAGTATTTTTGTCCCCTGATATCATTCCAGTAATAGCAGCAATATTGTATAAATAACAACTTGTACGGCCTGTTGCGTTGGCAACGTTAAAAAAAATAATAATAATAATAATTTTACACAACTTTACACACAACCTCCATAATGTGACACCGTAACTCAAACACAGTAAAGTGCCTTCAGACCGCTGACCCCCAGGGTCTGGGGGGCCGCTGAGACCCCCAGGGTCTGGGGGGCGCTGGGCTGACTGATGGCACCGAGGGGCGCAGCTGTACATTACCGGTTAAGGAGGTAATCACCAGGCCCACGGTGAGGGTGACAGTAAATCCGACGGCGCTGAGGTGTAAATAGGACAGGGAGTACCAGGAGTCAGCCAAGGGCGGCCTGGGGAGGACAGGAGAGGGACCCCCGCAGGGCACACATCACTGGGGCTCCGGCCGCTCCGCTGGCTCCACAGTACTACTCCTAGCTGTGGGTTTAGAGTGCCACGCAGAGAGGCCTCTTTCATCCTCTTCTTTCACTATTGTGCTGTCATTTGTTGTTTCACACATGACTTGACACCTGTTATTTTGTTATGTTGCTGAAACAATGGTTTCATTTGTTTTTCTTTTATAATTTCTTCAGTTGTTTTCAGAGGTTGTCTGTTGTTTTGAAGAGAGCCGACCAAAGCGTTTGTTTCAGTAGCTTCAGCCAAGTGGCTGGTGTCATGACGGCGTCACGTGGGACACACCCTGACGTTGGCCACAATACATTCAATCATCCGAGAGCTTCCCAAAACTGATTTCCAGCATACACTAAGCTTTTAAATGGCATTTTTAAAACCTTGAATTATTGAACGTGCCTGATACATTACTCTAAATGCCATGTGACATAATTTCAATGACATTTATGTGGGTCTATATTTTACAGCGGAGGCAGACCCATTATGTGGCTGGCTGTGGTCGTAAAGTCTCTACCTGGGTGGAAGAGAGGTGAGGTAGGGTGCGTCTGTGGCAGGACTGACAGATGAGTTGAGCCATGGACATCCAGCTGTGATCAGGGGTAATGGCCTTGAGTTGATGGCCGGCGCCGGATAGATAAAGGAGCCAATTCCGGCCCAGAAGGCTACGGCGATACCCGCAATAAACCCTGCAACGGCCCCCTACACAGCCAATTCAGGAGAAGCGTGCAGCAAAGTAACAAGAAGACAAATGTGAACACATCATTCACTTCTCATGACCAATATTTGACTTTTGCTGTACCTTAGAGTTGGCGCAGGGAAAGAGTATCCCCAGGGAGAACATTCCCAGCATGGGACCCCCACACATCCCATGGATACTTAGAGCAGCCTTCTCACAGACAAACCAAACAAACACACCACAATGGGTCTCTTGTCAGCAGGCGTTTCAGCTCATCGTGTATCAAACGACCACAAGAAGACGAAGAAGAGGAGGAGGAGGACGTAAAGGTAGCAGATGAGGAAGATGAAAAAGAAAAATATGAAGAATGTAGTGAGGAAGATGATGATAGAGAAGCACTTAGCTCGGCCCGCGGATGAAGAACACTGACCACCCCACAGGACGGAGTGAAGACAGAAGATGAGGAGAAACAGAATAGGAGACTTCAGACGAAGGTGGTGAAG
>OMKI01062506.1:14038-16538 GCA_900302315.1 Phycis blennoides | reverse complement strand
TCAGATTCTCGGACGTGCGCGGATGCGCTGCGGACGAGGACAGCGACTCGGTGGTCCGTGACGACTTCGTCATTGCCAAGCATCACATTGAAGACACGGCGAGACTGCTGGACGGCATCGTGAGGACTATGTCCTACGACCTGGACGGGGACGAGGGATACGGGAAATATCTGCGGCGGGAGATATCCCAGATAAGTGAAGCCTTTTCCAGTGTGGACACGTCTCTCATGGAGCTGGAGGTGAAGTTTAAGCAAAGTCAAGACAGCGACCTGAGAGAAGAGCACCAGCTGAACGGATTCGTGGTGAAGCCTCTAAATGACGTGAAAGGCGTTATAAGGGAGACGAAGGACATTTCCGTGGGACTAAAAGACAAGCAAGAATTGCTTTCCCTTGTCATCCGAAGTCATGGCACTCGATTGAGCCGCTTAAAAACAAATTATCTTAATGTGGGGACGTCTTAAGTCTGTGTGTGTGTGTGTGTGTGTGTGTGTGTGTGTGTGTGTGTGTGTGTGTGTGTGTGTGTTTGGGTGGGGGGGGTGGGGGGGGGAACAAAAGAAAAACATCAACACATTCCTCATGAAGGAACTAACGCCAACGTAAGCATATAGGGCCCATCTCCGCCATGCTTGAGGAGAATATGATAACCTTTAGTATTTCAATATGCTTACATGTTAACCATTGGGTTTTTTTGTGTTATGTTAGTGTTTGTCTTTGTGAATATTTAAGTCTATGGCTGACTGGGTCTTGATATAATGCAGTCTATAAGCATAAATTAAGTGGAACCCCCCCCAAAGAACTTTAAAACATACATCTTATTAAACCTGAGACTTAATAAAGAACTCCATAAAACCCTTTGAAAAGTGTTCCTCCTTTTAGTAGTGAATACATTCATGAACCATTAAAGCCAGTAACTCACTATTCATTGAGTTCAAATGCACAGGAAGTCTTTGGAGTAGAAAGAAAGCAGAGGTTGAACTTGTTTTATTATGTCTACGGTGTGCTGCCACTGGTTGATTGACATCTAAGGATTGTTATTTCCCCTGGAGGACCATCTGGAAATCATCAGGTCCAGGAAATGCTTGACTTCAAAGGCATATCATAGTTTTGTATCATTTAACTCGGAGACTGATGTGTTATTATGTGGGAGAATGTGTGTGCGAGAATGACTTTGATATTGTATTATACTTATCCTTGGACAGAGTATTATTTTAAATGGCATGTCCCAGCCACAGGCAAATACATAGTTTCTTCTCGTGCCGAAAGACAGAAAATAAGTAAAACAAAAATCCCTAAAAGGAACATTGAGATTCAATCCAAATCTTTCTAAAAGATGGCCAATTAAGTCATTACATAAATCCCACACTACTGTAATTCTACGAAATGAATCTGCATTTGAAGGTCTGTGACAGCTGTCAACCTACTGCTTGACTGTGTGACTATTCTCATTCCTTCCAACCGCCACTCGGCCCACAGAGTGCAGAGTTTCACATGCTCGTCGGCTCTCTGGAGCTGGACGGCCTGCCGTGGGTGTGACCCACTGTGATTTCCTTCCTGTCTGGCTCTCCTCTCCAGCAAAGCTTCGCCCGGCCAGCACCAGCCAACCCTCCAGCCCACCTTCCTTCCCCCGGAGGGAGAAGGGTTTTGGTATAGAATTCAATCTATACCAAAACCCAGTGTCTGCTGGCCCTCGTCAAAGCCTGAGGTCCTGGGAACCCCTCCTGAGTGTGAAACCCTATCTGCCGATGGGATACACAATCATAGGTACTACAAGAAGCTCTCTCTAGGTAAAAGGTAAAATAGACACGGAAAAAACACACTGGAAAAATCACTGGAAAAGATATAGGTATATTTTGAAAATGCAATGCTGTAGAGTTCACCATTGACGTATGTTTGGATAACGTGAACATTCCAATTGATATAATGCATGTTTATTATGAGTGTGTGTGTTTGTGTGTGTGTGTGTGTGTGTGTGTGTGTGTGTGTGTGTGTGCGTGCATGCTGACCTGTGTGTGTGTGTGTCTGTGTGTGTGTGTGTGTGTGTGTGTGTGTGTGTGTGTGTGTGTGTGTGTGTGTGTGTGTGTGTGTGTGTGTAGCATTATAATAAGCCTATAATAAGCCATTAGAAAGATAAACATTACAGGAGGTCAATACAAATTTGCTAAATATTTGAAAAATGTTCATATAGTACAGTATTATGTAACACTGATTATTAGTGTACAAATGTGTAGGTGACAACCTCTTGTCGTACCCATAGGAGAAGCAAAGTGTAACACTGCCTCCTAGTGTTGGATTTAGAAAATATTTTTTTTTCTTTTTTCTTTCAAAGTTAAAGAAGAACATAAGGGCCATTAAATGCTGAAGTGAAAACAGTATAAAATCAATTTTGAATTATTCACAACCCTGTGTGTGTGTGTGTGTGAGTGTGGGTGTGTGGGTGTGTGAGTGTGTGTGTGTGATCAATAAGACAGTTCTATGTAAAGATTGGGTTGTTCCCAGTAGT
>OMKI01062467.1:0-22661 GCA_900302315.1 Phycis blennoides | reverse complement strand
CCAGGTGAGAGGTGGAGGGAGTTTGTGTGTGTGTGTCTGTGTGTGTGTGTGTGTGAGTGTATGTGTGTGTGTGTGTATGTGTGTGTGTGTGTGTGTGTGTGTGTGTGTGTGTGTGTGTGTGTGTGTGTGTGTGTGTGTGTGTGTGTGTGTGTATGTGTGTGTGTGTTTGTTTGTGTGTGTGTGTGTGTGTGTGTGTGTGTGTGTGTGTGTGTATGTGTGTGTGTGTGTGTGTGTGTGTGTGTGTGTGTGTATGTGTGTGTGTGTGTGTGTGCGTGCATGTGTGTGTGTGTGGTGTGTGTGTGAGTGTGTGAATAATGAAGCACATCTCTCTGGAAGCGAATGACACACAAGCAGATTGACTCATGACTAATGTACACAGGGTTTACTCCTAGCTTGCTGGTTGTTAGTGGTGGGTCGCCATAGTCTAGGTAGCCTGAGCAGTGTAGCATGTTCCTTAACCCGTGGTCCAATTTCATGAAAAAAAAGTCACAGCTGGCTACTTTATACTTTTTTTATTTCTTGGGTTCACCCAATGCATATTAAATCAAAATGTCTACTCGCCCACACAATAAATTGAAAATGCCCCCTCCGCAATACATTGCCTAATAGTTAATTTGTGGTTTTGTGGTAGTGATGAAAGTGTAGCCTTGCCCATCTAGTTGTATATGGGCATCCTTCGTGGGAAGCAAGAACAAACCAACACGAGTTACCATGTTTACCATACAGTATGTGTACCTCGTAACCCATAGGCTCACGTGACATCTCTAACCACTGTGAAGCCTGTGGTTTATTGTGTGTGTGTGTGTGTGTGTGTGTGTGTGTGTGTGTGTGTGTGTGTGTGTGTGTGTGTGTGTGTGTTAGGGGCTAAGATACACAATTAGAAAAGTCTGTTACCCAAATATGTTTTCTACTATGGTGTAGCTTGACCTGATGCTCAGGTTAAATGTATGCTCTTCCCATGTTGTGCGATTTTCACAAGTGTGTGTGTGAGAGAGAGATTTGAGTGTTTCAAGACATCAATCATGAAGAGTTTACTTTAGTTAGACTACAAACATGGCCACTGAAGTGTTTATACAATTCAAAGCCAAATAAGGAAAACCATAAAAAAGATGATTGTGTAGAATTACATATTCTACATAAAGGGCCTCACCCATCATGCACTTCAGGGTGTTGTAGGGTTGAGTGTTGTAGGTAAAGCTGCATTTAACTGCCAGGTACAGGTCCGGCTCGCACTCTTTGGTTTACAAACAGTGTAATGGACTGCATGTTATTTGCTGTTGACATGGCAGTTATCTTATTTATTAATTTTTTTTCAAAGGAACACTACAGAGTAATCTGCGCATGATATCATTTATGTGCTGTCTTAACACAAAATAATTATAAACAAAAAAGAACAAATGTGCACATGGTCAGTGGTGATGTTCAAACAAGACTTGTAGCTTATGTTCATTCATGTCTACTTTGGTAGCAGCGATGGAAACCCTAGTGATGTTAACCTTTATTGCCTATCAATAACAAGCACATGTGATGGATAAACATAGCAACAAACTGTTTTTTTCTACTTATTGCATTTGGAGGTGGTTTAAGTATTTTTAGGTGGAGAGAGAAACTCATTTGAAACAGAGTGAAAGCACTGTGTTTTTCTTCTGTTGTGCTGTGTTCTGTGTACCAGGTCCACCCCTTGTTGTGGTTGTCGTGCTGGTTGCTATGCTGTATTGCTATGAAAAAATGCATAGAAAGTGTGATGGAGGCAGTTGTCTCTACAGTGCACAAGGGTAGGATGGGATGAAAAGCATAACCAGAACATCCTTCCCATGCGTGTTAAAATACGATCAATTGTGATCTGATTTGGTCCTATCCACTGTTTGGTTCGAACAAACATGTTTTGTGTGTTTTGGTTGAAGGTGAAGTATACATAATCTCTAGTGTTACTTGATGCCTTCAGTACAGTAATGATGTTATGCATAAAAACCACAGACCCTTAAAAGATTTGGGGACAAAGGCAGTTTAGATTAGCAAGGATTATGGGTGGTGGGTGTGTTGTCCTTGTCTTGTGCACTGACATTTTTGACACTGCCTCCTCATTGTGGAGTTTGTCTGTGGGAACATTTTGTTAGTTTACACAGGGTGTTAGTTGAGATGCCTTAAGTATTTAACAATCATAATTTATTACTAACTGTAGATATGGTGGATATGTATTTCATTTTATAAGATTATTTCTTTTTGTGGGGGTTGGGTGGTTTAATCACTATTTATTTATTTATTGAGAAATAACTAAATGATTTGGGACAAAAAAAACGATTACCTCATTTTTGCATTGATTTTAAATGGGAATGCTTTGCATGCAGTTGTATTTTGAAAAACTAAAACAAAAAAGCCCTGCTTTATACCTCTGTAAACTGGCTGTGCATTGTTTACTGTGCTAGTAGTGCTAACTACTGAGCCTTCTCTTTCTTTTCTTTTTCTCTTATTGTGTCCCTCTCTCCCTCTCCCTCTCTCTTTCTGTCTCTCTCTCTCTCATCTACATGGTGCTGTGGCTCTTGGTAACATTCCATTCAATGCAATCTTGCTGATCCCCTATGCTGTGATCTCTAGTGGACAAACTGAAATTAAATGAGACAGTACATTTTGTGATTTTTAGTTCGTTTTTTTGTTAATGCTGTTTCCTGTTTTGCAACCCTCTCACTGGCATAATGCAATTACAACAACCATGGTTTAATATTATTTGCATATTCTCGGTTGCTTTCCATCCTTATTTATTATTTTTTCTCCACGCACAACAATTTCAGCATTGTAAGTGCCTCACTTTCGCATTGTAAGTCTCCCAAAGTGTTTCTATATGATTCAAATAATTAAAAAAGCATATTACGCAAAACCAAGCTCTTGACATAGTATTTGTCAAATATGGCATTTGCTTTTGAAAACAAAAGGAATCTTTAATTGAAATGGCTAAATTCCCTTCAAATTGTACTGAGTAATAATATGTAAGAAAATGAAAGACCAGAGAGGCAAGTTTACCTGTGGTCTGTATCCATACAAACATTTAATTATCGTTTTATCTCTGTATTCTAGTAATCTATTTCTTATTATTTGTATTATTAAAAATATTCTGAATCCATCCACTCATATATTTCATGAAGCTCTGGGGTAGACAAGGACACACGATTTCAAAGCACAACCTCTCTAAAAATGCATGTTCTTCTCAGGTTTCAATATAGTCCAAATGGTATAGTATATGGTGGAAAATATATACAAAGAATAAAACAGTATATTATACATTATGCTGCTGCTTTAAATCCGAAAAACTAAACGGATGGAAAAATATCCTCAAAATAAGTGCCAGTGAAAGGGCTGCCGTTGTCTCTGTATGAAATCTGTTGTTCAGCTGAGACTGCGCAATGTTTTTCAATATAATGGATTTTATCTCTATCTATTTATCATTAATATTAAAGCAATAGCTCAATGCTGTTGAGTGTGTTGAACAAGAAATGGATGAGCATATTATGGGTAAATGTTACAAGTGGGTGGAATTTTGTACTTTATTTATTACTACTACTAATAATGTTTTACTTCATTGCTTGTATATTATTCTTTTGTATGTGCTCTTTTTTGTAATAAACTGGATAAAATGTACGGCATGTGTCTGTGAAAGATCAAAAGCTTTTGTTTTTTCAAACTGTTTCAAAGTTAAACTTTTAGGAAGCCAAGCCCATATTTTTCACCCCACCAATTTTAAAAAGTGATTGGAAAAGTATTGACATGCAATTTGAAGAATTAGAAAATAATTCACAAACTTTTAACAAATTGCTTCATTCCTTCTCTTTTGCGGCACCTATGGTGAAAAAAACAGTACGCCGCACAAGTGAGTTGAGGAGCAAGTATGTCATGGTATCTCCGCCATACCGACTCTGGCAACAGCCAATGCTGTGTGATGGAAACACATCACTAACTGTGCTGCTTGTGATTTTAATGCATGGCGGGGTTGCTGTTGATAAATTACAAAATGAATGTAAAAATGTTTTTTATATAAAGCAAACATAATTTCCTGAGCTTTGAGGTTTTCAGTAAAAAAAAAAAGCAACCCTTATTATCCCAGTAGTCCGTTAGACCACAAAACGCTCTCTCTACATCGATGGGAGTCTAGGATGTTGGTTAGTGTTTATTTTTCGGGTAGCCTTGTCAGTATTTTGGGTAAATAATCCTGAAGAGCTGTCCATCCGCCTTCTTGGTGTCCAGCCACTTCCCACACAGGAAGACGGTGGTTACCCCGTTGGCAGTGTTGGTGACCTCCACGCGATCCAGCAGCCAGCCCGGGCTCAGGCCTGTGTTGTCGTGTTCCATCTTCACCCTCAACAGGTCCCCCATGTCCAGCATCTCCAGGATGAAGCGGTCCGTCTGCTCGCGCTCAAACAGGTTACGGAACTTCTGCCTGAGCTGCCGGCGGCCCGAGTCGCCATTGGTGCCATACAGGGTGATGAAGACTTTGGCATCGGTGCCAGCGCCCTTCTCATCAGCCGTTATGATGATGATCTCATATTTGACAGGCACCAGGCTACAGGCCTTGCTGGCAAAGCTCTCCACAGTGCGCGTGCACTCAAAGGTCATGAACTCGTCCCGCTTGGCCGAGAGTGGGATCAGAGCGTTACACACAAACATGTACCTAGAGAGATGGATGGGAAAGATATGAGGGGGGGGGGGGGGGGTGATTATTAGGACATGGTTATGACAGAAAAGCTATAAATGTAGTATTGTAAGCGAAATACTAAACTGGACCTGAAAACTATACATTTAAGTGTACTATTTATTCAGCTTTTTAAATTTAAAATCTAATGAAAATTTGAAAACATTTAGAAGTGCATGGATTGAAAGAGGGGGTGGGTGTTTTCAACACTTCAAGTACAGTCATTATGCGATCGTCCACTGCAGATCTATCACTCTTTTTTTACCTGCACACACTAATTGAAAAGCCAAGATCCAATCGATGGAACATAGACCATTGAATGACTCTTTTCACAGAAACATCTTGGTAGGACAGAGGTGTCGCTCATAACATTAATCATGGGTCTGCTAATTGAGGGCCCTAATTAGAAAATATATATTGGTGGGACACATACCCCCCAAATATTCAAATATGCTCAAAATGCTCCCCCCCCCAATATTATGGTATATGTGCAAAATTCTTGTCAGAACTTTGGCTAGATAAAGTACTAAAGATCCGTCAATGTTCCCACCAGCTGTTGATGGGAAAGTTATTATTGTAAGAACGTATCAATCTAAATATTTGAGAATTGCAGGAGTTCAGTTATTCTTTATGATTATTGTGCTACTTTTATGTACCGGACATGGGCAGTAGACAAAAATAGCATGGGTGCTTATGAGAATTAAAAAAAATAAAAATACATTATTTTACTGGTGTTCAGGTTGTGAGGCAACCAGCAGTGCAAAGTCACCTAAGGGTGACATTTTACATACAAACATTTTACCTTCAAAAAGTATGCTACTAGGGCTGAAGAATCTAATCTTCATATACTATATCTACAATATATTTGCACATTTTTTAAATACCCAACTGTACTTCGAATAAAAATAACAAATATCTGTACTCAGTTGAAGAAAGAATTTATATTTTTGTAACTTTCATATTAACATAATATCTGACTGCACTCTGTCTCTTATTCAGACTGCATATTGACAATCTTTCAGATTAATTATGCAATTTGTATTACTGTATTTGTACTGTAATTGTATTCTGTCTGTACTTTGGAACCAATCTATGGAGAGTTGCATTTTCATGTGGTTGTGAGGGTCTCATTTTCCCTTGTTTGCTTATTTCTTTGTAGTTGTAGTTCTAGTTGTAGCTGTTGAAGCAGAACCGAAGGACATTTTCATACATTATAAATTAGACACAGATACTATAAGAATCACCCATATGCTCTAACCGCAAGAAAAAATATTTTTTGACTCCAAAGTAAACGCATCTACTGGTCGGGCCTTCAAAGCTGAGGGCAGCAAGGAACACTTGCTAGTAAAGGGAACTGATGAGAGCCTTCCAGCTGAGGGCAGTGAGGATGACTTGCTAATAGAGGGACCTGATGAGGGCCTTCCAGCAGAGGGGCCTATGGTAGATGTACCAGCAGAGGGACCTGCTGAGGGTGTTCCAGAGGGAGGGTCTGTGGCAGATCTTGAGGTTTCAGGTGTGGAATCGTCTGTGGAAATATTAGACCTTGGAGAAGGACCCAGTCACACCTTCACATTCTGTGGAATTCTCAAGCCATTGTACTGACTCTGTAAGGCAGGGACCCTTTTCTTGTCACATTCTCTTTCCCTTTTCTTATCAAGAAAATGTATGTCTCTGCTTTGTAATGTCTGCCAGTTGCGCCTAATCTACTGTGTAACCTGCATCTCTAGACTAGTGTGGCCTTTTGCTTCCAGATTGTATTTTATCAACACACAGTTCTCCACTGTCACAGCTGTTCTGTCATTTTCGATGGTGTCATCAATAATATTAAATGACCCCTCCACTCATGGCCCAGAAAAAATATGAATTAATTTTTCTGACTTCATTGCTTAAGATCAAAAAATGAAAAGTTTTGATTGTTCCTGATCACATTAAATCTGACCCTTTTACTAAATATACCTGCAGTTCTTCTTCTCATCAGATGTCAGGATGCCACTGTAGTACACTACCAGGGTATCCTCCAAACTCTCCACAACATACTATTTTAAGGAATCTGTTGGAAATTTAACACACATGGCACTTGTAGCACCTGTCATTCCGAGATAACCACAGATTTCCTGGAACAAATCCTTGCATTTGGGTTGACAGTATATGTCATATAATAGATAGAATAGACATCAGTAATTTGATCCACGTTATCAATACTCAGGTCTTTAATTGTTAAGCCCTGTAGCCTGTTTAATATCGGGTTTTGGTACCCATGCGTATGAGAAATAAGTGCACAAGAAATAAAATCGCTGTACCTTTGATTATTCTGGAGTAAAAATGCACAGATGTATCAACAACTGTGGGAAGCTGGGACAAGCCTTAAGCAAATAATAGGGCATCAAATCTTTTTTTGTTTTAGCTGTAAAAATAAACTGACTATGATGGAACAAATAATTCCCATTCCCAGGGAAACTAGGGGAAACTGTAGCATCACATTTCATACACTGGAGGTGCACTTCTCCATTAGAGGAGCACCAAATTGGGTACTTCATCCTGTTTTCTCACCTGTAGGAGTACCCTAAACAGCACTGCATTACATTTTCTCTCCTGGAAAGGGCACACTTTAGGATCATGGGGCACCCTTTTCCATAGTAAGGGCATCTTATAGGGAACTGCATCACGTTTTATCTACTGGAAGGGCACTAAATAAGTAACAAGAGGGCACATCACCATAGCTTGAAGGGGCACCCAATTATTTTGATCCCATGTGAAAAGCAGCCAATAGGGTACTTCCTCTTGTTTTGCCAGTCTAGATTAGTCACATTAGCAATGCTTTTTCAACTATGGGGCACTGGGAGGTTGGGGGGTCTACAACATGAAAGTAGCAGACCCATAGTTTGTGTTATGAGCAACACCTGCCTGTCCTACTATGAAGCCTCTGTGGTCAATGGGAGGTATTCACCTGTTTCCCAGCTCTTTCTCCTTGACGGCCACCTCCTCCACATGCCAGAACACCTCTCCCTTGACCTTCTTACCATCCTTGGGTGTGTGGCCCAGGCAGATGCTGGCGATGTCACCAAGATTCTTGGAGGAGAATTCAAAACTGTCGAAACTTCCCCTACATTAGAAAAACAAATTATAACTAGGGCAGCTAGCAGTCATGAAAAGTATTCAAAGCCCACGCACCACCAACCCCAGCAGCAGAGCAAGTTCCTGGCACCTTCTGAAGTGGACCTGTGATTTTGATCACAGGTGGTTATTTAGAATAATAGTTTAGACATTTTCCAGAACGTTTCACTGAACAGAACACCAACATTTATTCAGACAGATATTATGGGTCTAAAAGGCAAACGTTGATCTGTCTGCCACATATGACACTGTGAACCACCGCCTCCTCCTGAAAAAGATCTTGGAGAATACCAAAGACCTGGCACTCACGGACCTCATCGTAGCCCTCCTGAAAGATAGGTGCTTCTATGTTGTCCTTAACAACAAGCAAAGTCGCTGGCGATGACAACGGAATGGCGTACCTCAAGGCAGTGTGCTTGCTCCACTACTATATAACATCTACACCAATGACCAGCCAATGGACCAGAACACTGAGCGGTTCATCTACGCTGACGACTTCTGTGTAACATCCCAAGAGAGTACGTTTGAAGCTATAGAAGCAAATCTCACCTCAGCCCTAGATGAGCTACACCTCTACACGCAAACCCTGTGAAGACCCAAGCCTGCTCGTTCCATCTCAGGAACCGGGAAGCAAACAGACCTCTTAACATCACATGGTCTGGAACACCTCTTGAGCACTGCACCAACCCTGTCTACCTCGGTGTAACACTGGATCACACTCTCTCCTATAAGGAACACATAAAAAACACCAAACTGAGTAACCAAGTTAAGTCCCGAAATAACATCCTCCGGAAGCTGACCAACTCCAAATGGGGAGCCACAGCACACACTTTAAGATCTACTGCTCTGGCCCTGTGCTACTCCTCTGTGGAGTATATCTGTTTGGGAGAGATCATCCCACCCCAAAAAACTAGACCCAGCGTTGAATAACACCTGCCGCTTAATCACTGGCTGCTTGAAGCCTACCAACATAAACAACCTGCACCTCCTGGCTGGCATTGCCCCTGCTGATGTGAGACAGGAAGTTGCCAGCCGAGTAGAGATGACCAAGGCCGCCAGTGATGAACGGCACCTCCTCTACGGACGTGTACCCCCGGCCCAACGGCTGAAGTCCAGGAGAAGCTTTCTCAGCCATCTCCAGCCTCTAATAATATCATGGGAAGGAACCAGACACAAGCTATGGACAAAAAGGCTTGAGGACGACCCCCCTCCTATTGACATGGGTATCCCTCCTTCTGAATCCCTCCCTCCGGGCTCAGAAGCACGGGTCATGTGCATGAGCATGGGTCCAGTGGAAGACGCTCAGCCGCCTGAGAACAGGAACAGGGCGATCAAAAGCTGCCATGGCCAGATAGGGCTATGACACTGGCCAAACCACCTGTGAATGTGGAGAGGAGGACCATACAATGCAGCACTGCCTTGTCTGCCCCCTACTACCCAACCAGTGCAGCTCAAAGGATCTCGCATTGTTCAATAAAAACGCAAAGGACTGTGTAAAGAAATGGGAAACTGTCATATAAAAAGCTTCAAAAACACGAAAAGAAGAAGAAGGCAAAATTGTTCAGCATGTAAAATAAGGCCTGTACACCAAGTTTCAAACATTTTTATCACAAATGAACTTATTGTAAGTTGCTTTGTTGGACACTACAGAAAGCTGTAGCTATGGTAAACCAGAGCTTCACCTTTATTAAAAAATAAATAGATTAATATACTATTATAATACACATTTTGTTATCTTTATCACAAAGTCTGGCGAATGCTAGAAGGCTTCAGCTACTCATGCAGAGTATTTCCGTGGTGTTGTAGGGCAAATGAAGGGAAGATGCTGATACTAGGCTTCAAGCAATAAAAGCGCTGAAATAACAATGACAGTTTGGGATTTCGCTGATTAATTACATTTTCAGGGTGCGACATACAGTATGATGGCTTTTGAAGCATGATTACACACCTTTGAGGTTCAACGTTTCCGAGATAGTTCAGAACTGTTCTTCAAAATTGAAATACATTTTTCTGATAATGTCAATTCTGGCTATTCTGAGCTCTGGTTTTGAGTTTGAAGGATATCCTAACCTGCTACTTGAAATGTGACCCTGGTTAGTTATACAATTGTTATACAATATTGAACTGATGAGGTATATATTTTACATATATATTTGGGGTGAAATGATACATTTCTATAGTATTCAATAGGAATAGTATTCATTTTGAACCATGCTGTATGGGGGCCCACAGTGCACAGATCAGCAGTCACTTATTGCAGCTAGTAAAAATCCATAAATAGATTATGCAAAAACATTTGGTGGTGTAAACCAATTTTGCTAGTCTTGCTACTGAACAGAGCTCACAACTAAAGTGAGCATCACATCAGTGGTGTGTCAGGAGTAACAGGAGCAACACTTGCGTGTATCTTTCCATTCCCTGAATCGGAGCAGGGGGAGACCTGATTGTTTTTCCTTGTCATTTCTTTGGATTTTAATAACAGAAAGAATAAAAGTATAATATCATGTAGGATTGCTGCATAAACGCCAGTGGCTTTGGGATCCACTCATCATTCAGAGAAATCACACAAGCACTATTGTGCTATTTCAGCATTTTGCATTTTGAGCATTTTGCTGCATGTAGTATGTCCATCTGCTGTACGTCAGATAGGCTCAGTGTATCCTTATGGCTAGACACAACGCTATGCAACGCAAAGCTTTTATGCTTAGTCTACCAGGGGGGTCAGACAGTCGAAGCGACACAGTAAAATACTAAGCAAGCAACATGCCAAGCATTGGCGATCCAGTATCATTCAGCTCTGCAGTTTGGGAACACTTCAGTTTCCCTATTAATTATAACTTGACCAAAATGCGATTCCTTGTGTCATGTGTCCTGTGACTGCTGAAAGCTGAAAATATGAAAATGCAGTTGCAATAGCGGGATTGGGGCCAAAGTTGGGATGCTTTGCTCATGTTATTAATCTAAGCTCCCGGCCAATGTCAGGACTGCAGAGTCACTCCCCATCTTCCGGAAGAGACTCAAGACCCACTTGTTCAGAGTTCATCTGAACCCTGCATAACCTTACCCTCATGCACTTGTTTGTTGTACGTCTTGGCACTTTAATTGCTCTTTGTAAGTTAGCACTTTGATCGCTCTTGGTAACTTGGCACTTAGTCAGAGATGTTGTACACTAGCAATGGTTAATCTAGCAATTGAAATGCTTGAAACTCGTTCTGTTGACTTTCTTACTGTATTAGCTGCAATGAAATGTACCTTCTTATGACAAATGTACTCTTTGTAAGTCGCTTTGGATAAAAGCGTCTGCCAAATGCCCTAAATCTAAATGTAAATGTAAGTTCTCAAAAGGCATTGTCAGTTAATCAGATATCTTGCCTCCAAGCAAATCTAGGAAGTAGTATCCTTATTCAAAAGTTCTTCAAAAGGCAAAACAGGAGCTGCTGCACTTGCCAAGCCACAAACTCATCCAAGCCAGAGATACTTTGAGCAGAACGTAGCAATGTATTCTGCATTGACTGAGTTTGTCAGAAAATTATATAAGACTGGTAGAGGAAGTGATCAAAGTGTGCCAACCTCTCAAGACAGTGACAAAACAGATATGCACTCCCATCGGTTTCCATGGTCCTGTCTATGAAAAAATGATACTGAAATATATGGTGGTGCAATTATGGATATCAAGACTGCAATCAGGAGAATCTGAAGCCTAGATATGCTGACCCTAGTCTCCTTGATTTATTGGGCACTACTTTGGACCCGCTGCATGTGGATGCTGCCACTCCTCTGAGTCTACAATGAGCTCATAGTAGAGACAGTGACCAATAAACAATGGCCTATCCATTTTTTGTAGTACAGACGGCTCAGAGTGGAGCCAGGAGGGTGATGTTGCCTTCAAGTAAAATTGTGGGAAAACAAATCACAGTCAGGAGACTATGATTGCTCCATTATCGTAAAATCATTCGACATTAGGCGGAGCATAAAACAACTTATTATAACTGTTAATTATTTTTGTGTAATCACATGGAAAAGTGAACTTTAAAGATTGTGCATCGGCTGCACAGTACACCATATATGTTTTTCTAAAATGCAATAAAAATGCACAAAATTGAGGTCCTTCCACCACTTACTGTAACGATTCTGGGGGTGAGTGGACCCAAATGCACAACAAAGATAACACAGACACAGAATTTAAATAAATAAGGGATTTACTGAAGACAATATTAGATAATATATAATGGCAGGCATGGCAGGGACAAGATGACGGGGTAGTTGGATGATTCGACAATGGGCTGGTAGTCTGCACCAGCAAGGGTCGGCTACAGGCAGGTAGTCAGGGGGTCGGTAATGGAATGAAGAACGTGCTTATAATCGCTCTGAATCAGGGACATCCACGAAGTACCACGAGGTGAAGACAATGACAAAGAGTGACAGTGGCCTGGGGTTTATATACTGCAGCCTGTTGAACTGCCGACAGGTGTGTGGTCAATGGAAGAGACAGTGACGCTGGCCACCCTAGAAGGCACGTTCCAACTTTCTGAGAGCCAGGACGGCAAGCCAAAGTAAGGTTAAAACAGCCGAAGAACAGAACCCATGGCCTGCCAGGAGTTTAGTCTCCTGGCGGATTGAATGGTCCGTCCACATCATGAATGGCTGCTCTGTGCCCTCCAGCCAATGGCGCCACCCCTCCAATGCCAGTTTCACCGCTCCAGCATGTCTCTCCACGTCGTAATTTCTCTCAGAGAAAAGAGAAAAAGGCACAGGGGTGTAGTCTGTGGTGGGAGGGAGCTTGTTGAAAGAGCACCACCCCGACCTCAGTGTCAGTGGCATCTACGTCCACAACAAATTGAAGGGATATGTACAGTATATCTGAGTGAGAAAAGCTGCCACGCTAAAGTGCTGCTTAAGCTCCCAGAAAGCGGTCTCTTCCCCGGGGGTCCACTACATACAGTGTAGCTGAAGAGTAGAGAGGTGTGACAGGCGCAGCAATGCGGCTGTAATTCGAATAGACTGGCAATAGAAATTTGCGAAGCCAAGAAAAGGCTACCACTGCTTGAAATTAGAGGAACACGTAGGGTTGCCAACTTTCTCAACCCCAAATGCAGGACACTTTGTTCGAGGTGTGCACACGCACGCCCCTACCATAAACCTACTAATTTCAAAGTGTTAAAGGACAAACCATTTCTGTACTTGCTTGGATGGTTCACAGTAATAATGATTTTGCCAGTTGCCTTTAAAAAGCTAATTTCTGTCATGTTTTCACAAAATAAGTGCTATAATCTGGGTCATGAAAGCTAGGGCCTATATGAATGAACCACTTTGGGGGGGCATAGCATTTTGAAGAAAAAGACAGACATTTATGTAGGTTATATATAAACATTTTATATATAACCATATATAACCATATCACTTTTACAATTACAATGTGTAATTTAAAGGGTGTAGAACTTTTTTGTTATTGTCCATCTGTCTTAACTGTTTGTCTTTCATACATTTTGTCAATTTTATTTAACAAAATTGACATTGACATTTTATTGGTGTTGCTATCCTGACCTGTTTCTGTTGTTTCTTACTATTGTCTTGTCTGTGTGTGTCTCTGTTGTTATCCAGTTGTCTGCGTCTTTGTTGTCTGTCTCTCTGTTTCTATCCCCAGTCAACTGTCTCATGGACCTCCTCTTACCCTGCAGTAAATGACAGAAACAAATTATTATATTAGTTTGAGAAATACTGCCCTTAATCTATGAAGTTATCTAGTGGAAGGCTATATGTGGGGGTTGCATACATAAGAAATTGCAATTAATTAACAAGCAAACCAATCAAAATAAGACTCACCATCTAGGCTACTGCTTCCACGTCGTGCTTGCACATCGGAGTCTTCGTGGCGAATTAAATCGTTCTCGCCACCATGGCTTATGGCAAATTCTTGCCGGCATAATGTGCAAAACACCTTCCTTTCGTCATTGCTAACTGGTTTAACCCATGGCCTTTTGAGTTCCCACTCTTTTTTATAGCTGCAGAGTCTTTTTTTTTTGGAGGTTCACTGCTCATTTTGACACGCTCCCTTAACAGTGGCCAGCTACTCCACACACGCGCACTGTAACCATCAACATCCGTGTGTCCATAGCAACTTGCGCGTGAGTTTTGGCGCGTTTACAGCAAAGCTCCGCTCTAGAATAATATTATTTGGTTTACAGTATTATTTGGTTTAAATATTATTTGGTTTAGTAGCCTACTATGGCCATTGACAACTTGACAAGGCCGACGAGGCTGTGATGGAAATGCGGGACAAAACAAAATCACCCGAAATACGGGACGTCCCGCACAATCCGGGACGGTTGGCAACCCTAGGAACATGGCCATTCTGTGACTTCAGTTACCTTTGCAGGATCCATCGGCACCTGCTTTGGCCTATAATGTACCCCAGAAAGGACAGCAAGGGGGCCGTGGGATGCACACTTCACTGCCTTTACGAAAAGCCTATTCTCCATAAGGTGTTGGAGAACCTGGCGTACATGTTACTCGTGCTCAGCAGGGGACAGAGAGAAAATCAGTTATCATGAGGTAAACAAAAGTATGATACATGTCACAGAGGACATCATTAACCAGGGACTTGAAAACGGCTGGGGAATTGATAAGCCCGAAAAACATATAAACAATATTTAAAGTGACCTGTCACACGTTGAAAGCAGTCTTCCACTCATCCCGGTGGCTCCTTGAAGGGGGACAAAAGTTTAACTGTTGAAGGGTAGCGGGTACTTGGATGGATGGATGGATGGATGATACCATCCGTGAAGTAGTTAAAATTTGCTCCACTCGAGTGGGACTTACGATGTCTTACTAAGATGGCTTGAACGGGACTTGAGTAAGCCATCTTAATGCAGCCGCCAGCATCCAACTTCCACCACAGCACTAGTCAGGCCCTAACAACCAAGCAAGAACAGTAGAATCTGCCTCAGCATCATCTGATACAGTAATGGAATTCCTGGTGGAATTTGATCTGTAATAAGTTCGAACAAATCTGTGAACAGAGGTTGGCCATTGGGTCAGTGCTGTCAGACAGAAGTTCACCAAACTGTCAGCTGCATGCACACTAGTGCCAACAGATGAGAGCTGGCACTTTATGGAAGAGCTGATCCCGGTGATAAATCTCTTAAGATGACAACAAAGGTGCTCTGCGGAGAATCAGACTTCATGGTTTATCCAGTCACCAAAACTCTTCTCTCAAAGCACCTGCCTCAATCTGCAGGTGAGTCATGCAAGGTGACAGAGTTCAAGCTCACAGTGACGGAGTCACGAGAAGGAACATGGCCCCTGAGGACAGAGACAGCGCGGAGGGTGGCAGTCATTGCCTATTACCTGGACCCGCAACCCAAGCACATGTGATTGCATAACTTGATCTCTTGTCTCTTGTGAAAAATGCAGCATCAGCATTTCAGTCAGCATTTCACTGAAAATGTTCAGGCTGGCACAGCACCATCATCACCAGATGTGATGGGACAGGGATGGCAATTTTACGGATAGGAATACTTCTTGAATGGATTACAAGGAAACTCATTGGCGGGGCTGACGAGAGCTCAGCAGTGGAGAACAGGACATTGATGAAAAGGAAAAGGACAACTGTGGCGGACGCTCATGGAGTGAATTGTCAACATGGATGGAAAGAGCGAATAATTGGTCGAGGTCATGAGGCTCCTCACAGGAAACCAGCTCATAATTTATAATGTTGATGAGCGCAATCTGGAACCCCTGCAATGCCACATCATTCTAGCCGCTCTGGGATGCGAGGGTCTGAAACTCAACGACCAGGACGGCAATGCCGCGGGAACTCTGTCGAAGAGAAAGAAGTTACCTTGCGGCGCCCTTGCAGATCAGAGACCAGTCGTGCAAGGATCATGTGTTGCCAGCAATTATTTGCTGTGCCGCTTCTACATTGAGTGTGTCACATCTGAGATAAATGCAATTTTGGCCTGCCCTGAATAAAATGTACTTGACTGTTTGTCTCTGTGTTGGTTGGGTTGTAAGCAGTGGAGGGACCTCAATTCTAGGCATTTTTGGTCTGAAAAACATTTATTTTTGATTGAGCAGTATGCTGTACGTTGTCGGAGTAGCACTCCTTTGCTTTCTTTTACAGATTATATCAGTAAGTCTTTCTTCAGTCTTTGATCTTTACCCGGTCTAGTCATGCTTTTTTTGTATCTGTTGATTAGTGTTTGTTGTCACTGAACAACAACCACTGCTCATGGTTGCTGTGGCAAAATGATTGTAAACAAAGTGGTGTATCCTAAATAATGGCTCAATCAACCACTACCTAGTCATTGGTTTTTGGCAGCTGTATAGATTTTCTTCAAATATTTACATTTACCTTTAGGGCATTTAGCAGACGCTGTTGTTCAAAGTGACTTACAATAAGTACATTTTGTCAGAAGAAGGTGAAACACTTCATTGCTGTTAATTCAGTAAGACAAATATCTCTCAGACATTGGTTCAGATCAATGGTTTTGATACATATCGTTTGATATATATATTTAGACACAGTTATTGTCAGAAAAAGTAATTGCGGCAATATTCAAGTATGTATATTTTTCTGAATGTACCTGATGCAAGGTAGCAGTCATAGTTGCTAAAGTCATATACATGCCTTCATGTTATCATTCCATTTCAGCTCAACAAAAACACCCAGCTTACTAAATAAATCCCTGAAGGATCATACCGCAAAAACCTCTTTTTCTTGTTCTCCAGTAGAAACTCTTTGGATCTTCCTTTCCTTCCCTCCAGGACTATCCAGCCGTTCTCTTTGGTCTCTGCATCATCTATGTCTGATGTGGTAATACAAATCTCATATTCTGTAAGAAAGAAAAAAAACACATTTCTTCTAAGAAGTATTTGTTTCCGGAACTGGTGAATCAAATACGCAATTTTGATCATTAATAATCATTAATTATCAATTATTGATAATTAATAATTATTATTAAGAAAGATTCATGAAATGACTGTAATACTGTAATATAATATATCAATATAGTAGCCTATATGTAGTTTCGATTCATGTCTATAGTCTGATGACTATCTCAGGTTTAGGTGAATGAGGTATTTTCTTTCGCTTCATATTTGCTTTGATCAATCATACTGCTGGAGGTGGGAATCTGCGCAATTGGTGTACACAAACTTGGCCAGCTGGAGTAAAATGTAAAAAGGTAAGGTTTAAAATCTAAACTAAAACCCCTTCTGAAAGCTTCATCCACTCGTCCAAATTAGTTTTCTTTGGTAGAAACGAAACAGGAAACAAGGCTTAAATCCACCCTGTGAGGTTACATTTAGACATTTATGGCATTTAGCAGACGCTTTTATCCAAAGCAGGTTGTGGGTTTCCGGCCCAGGCTCTGTGCCATCTCCCCCCAGAAGTTCTGCTATAACATAGTAGGACTGCTGGATCCAAGACTAGCATAATGTGAATATATTTGCATATATACTGGTGAATATATTGCATATCATAATTGAATATCTATATAAAGGCCAACAAAACAGAAGACAAGTCAACATCCCAGAATGTAAGAACCTCTCAGAATTATTGAAGTTAATAATTGTTAAAGTAAAGACACTCAATACAATGAACGTGTATGAATAAAACCCAATATTCACTATCAGGGACAACTAAATCACACAGATTTAGTCACTCGATGTGACATAACCATAACATGATGTCATGTCATCAACGTCTTACTGGTCTTCTCATTGAAGTCCAATTGGTCATTGTTGGCACAAGGAAACTCCCTCATTATCTGCCCATCGTCCTCATTCTTGGCCAGCCAGCGGTCACAGGGGAAGCGGAATGTCTTGTCCATCACCTCGTCCGTCACTTCGATGGACTCGATGTGCCAGCCGGGAGCTGGACCTGCGGCCATGGTGATTACGAAGAAAAAATATTTAAAAAGATTAAACATTTTTGGTAGGACTATAGGATTAAGTTTAAGATGTACTTTAATAATCATAATGGTACATTGGCATATTTGTTTATATGTTCTGCGGAGTTGCAGTAGGAGTTGAAGTACGTTGCACATATACGTAGGATTGATAGTATATTGATCATATTCAAGACTTTTACATAACAATTAAATTTATATGTATTTATTACGCGAAAAACAACTAAGCAACAAAACAAAAAATGTTTTCTGACCTTTGTTGTCATGCCAGACACGTACTTTGGAGAGCTCTCCTAAACTGAGGATATCTGAAAATCGAAATGTGTCCACCTGCTTCCGTTCAAACTTGTTGGATTTGGTGGAATCTTTCATGGTCAGTGTTCCCGTGTCTCCATTCTCTCCGAAAATAATGAGCCAAACATTAGCGTCCGTACCGGCCCCTGAGGAGATAAATACAAAGATTCAACCTTTGAGGATTGATAAACTCTTCCTCCTTACAATGACACAGGTTAAACTAAAAACAATACAAAAACATCATGGAGGATGTACTTGTACTAGTGTTCCAAGAAATACCAATACCATAATTTTAGAGTCTAACTGGTCCAAATCTCAACATTAACTCCAGTACACGCAAACACGTAGATATTTCCCTGCGGTTTGGCCTCTCATTTACACGAAAACCCAGTTTTTATCACAGAAAACGATTATTACAGAAACCTCAGACTTGCTCACATTGGGTTTACTGGAAACAGAAGTAACCAGCTAAAACACTTTGAACAAGTCATGCAACCTCCACAGTCTATTGTATGTCTATATAGGGACTGTACCGACCTGAAACGTCGCTGGTTTTCACATTGATGATGTAGGTGGTGAGTTCCACCATTTCTTCGTCATCCACGACAGCCGCCATCTCACAGATGAGTGTGCCCTTGGGCCCATGTGTCTTGGACAGCCAATCTTCGTAGGTGAACAGACACTGTTCTTCGGTTGTCAAGTTAAGTAAAGTCACCTGAAAGAACAGGTACACTCAGCAGAGGTTTAAATATTAATGAATCAAAGAGTAGAGAGGGGGCGCAGGTGGGAGGGAGGCACATGTGATCACATGTCATTTATCAATTAGAAAGTAGTAGATCATTTCAGAATAGTGTGCATGCAACATTCCATTTAGTAATAATGACCATTCCAATGGTATAGCTGAAGGTAATGGTTTGTTACATTTCGCATGGTGTTGCATGTCAATGGCATTGTAGAAAATGTCTAATCGAATACACCAAATTCCAATGGGTTACTCGTGTACTTATTGTGTAGGTGCTTTTTGTGGTGTGAAAACAGTCAGCAAATATTTCTCACTTCAGCCTTTGTAATTTCCACAACTGGTCTTTCACACCTGTGACTAGTTTAGCTGTAGGACTTATACTTTTGGAAATCTCTGCATTAAAGCACCAAGAAGGCACTTCAACTATCTCATTAAAGAGCAATTGAACCCAAAACCATTTTGTTTTGCTTGAAAAGCGGTATGTCTTCTATATGATTGTGAACATAGCAATGTATGCCATTTTGTCACTGTTATTAAAATAATACTGTCTTAGAAAAAAACTGGTGTAAAATCCTATGTGAGCATTCCACCCTCGTTCCATAAACATGGAACTTTTTGAACTGTGATATCCCATTTCATCCCCCCAATTTTAGTATTATCCCCCAAAATTACATTTCTAGTCTCTTTATATTATCACCATTTCTGCTTAACAATGACTCTTTGTTGTGAGGCTCCAGATACTGTAAAACAGTTGATTGTGATTAGCTCATTAAACCTCCAGCAGTTTGTGCCTCTCTCTCTCTCTCTCTGTCTCAATCCCTCTATCTCTGTCTCTCACTACTACTGCTACTACTGCTCACTACTATGACCGCTATAGCTACTACTATCACTACTTCCACTAGTGCTACTACTACTAGTACTACTACTATTACACAGCAATTCATTTAATCTCCCAGCTTTGACAGTATTACAGTTTAGCTTCAAGCTATTCTAGCAATGTTTCAACTCTTAGCTTCTTTAGGTAATGCGGTTCAATGCAGTTCCAATTCTGTCAGTTTTACATTTCAGCTTCCTGGTTTTTAAGCAATGCAGTGCAATACATTAGAGGTTTATCATCTAAAATATTTTTTTAATCTAAAACATGTCATATGAAAGCTGAGACTCCAAAAGTATAAACCTTATCAATCTGTGACCTAAACTCAACAAACTAGATAGAGAAAACATACTTGTGGTTGCAACATCATGAAATGGAAACATGTCCGACTGTATAATTTGCACATGCACATCTGTATCGATATCTTTAGATCATTGCTACCATTGCTACCATCAACGCTTATGTATAACTCACCACTTTATGTATAATACTTAGATGCCATGCACTTTATATCATTCTCCAATGCTACTTTTATTTCATTCTCCATTGCCGCTTTATCTGCTCTTACTTTTTTTTTTTTTTTTTTTTAGAGAGGAGACTAAAGACCAAAGACTTTTGGTCTTTATTGGTCATTGTCAGTATTTTTTAGATATGGGAATGAAATTTGTTCTCTGCATTTGACCCATCCTATGGCACATAGGAGCATTAGGCTGCTATGTTCAGCGCCCAGGGAGCAAGTTGGGGTTCAGTGTCTTGCTCAAGGACACTTCGACAAGTGGACAGTTGGAGGAGGGAAGGGGGAGGAGGGGATCGAACCGCTGACCCTACGGTTAGTGGACGACCCGCTTTATCCACTGAGCTACTGCCGCCCCCATATATTAATATGCCCCCATATATTCTGCGATGCCCTTATTTTATCGTACATTTTGAATTTTTTTCCATGTTGGAACGGGCCTCGTCCAATACATTTCATTGCACAGTATGACTGTAAGTGATGCTGCACATTTGATAATAAACGATTTGAAACTTTAAAGTATTGTAACACTTAAAATCTTTTCACTTTGGTTCAGCTATGCAACATTTCAACATTCAACAAGTCTCAAACCATAAATCTTTATTTGACATATCTTTACGATAATTTTACACTACAGCACACTTTTTAGTTAATAAGAAACATTCTAGTTATTGTGCATAGGAATGCACAATCTAGATATCACTATTCACTATTAGTCATATTATTCTTCACACCGAAACGTGAAATTAATTGAAGCTTTCATTCAAACTATATTACAAAGGCCTACTTCCATATGGCTATGGTATGCATTTAAAATGTTTGTAAACTTTATACTTTTTTAGATATTTGCGATTAGAAATGCAAAAAAACTCTCATAGAGATAACATTGAGCCTAGCTTTCCAATTGTTACGTTTGACTCCACTAATTGCTTTCCAGCTTAGCATGGCTTAGTGCAGACTTCATTTGTTTAAAAAAACAAAGAATACTTACTAATACTAGTTAAAGTCAAGCAGATGTTCTGGGTTGTTGAAAGACTTTAAGCCTGACTTTAAAGTCTCACTATCAATTCGCTTTTGGCAATTGCTTCTCTAAAACAATAAAAAAACAATACAACAATTGTTATTATGTATATCGTTTTTTAACTAGTGTACTAATGGTAGTTGGTATAGGTATTCTCAACACTCAATATATTCAACAAACAATAACATTATTACACATTGTTTATATGACAAAAGATAAAGATAAATCATGAGCGTAAATATAACATGCCCACTTTAATATCTCTTCAGTGATTGCTTTTGTGTGTCTGTATTTAAAAATGAATGCATAATGTATCTTTTTATTTTTTTATAAATCCTCCTCTCTATCTATCTACTGAACATATAAAGGCAGATACAAACAGGCTCTTTGTGTTTCTCTCTGTTGATCGAGACTTATACATCCTCTACACCAGTGGTTCTCAACTGCTCTGGCTTCGGGACCCACCATCACCCCTTAATGACAAGCCGCGACCCAAATCAAGGAAAATGTTCAACTTATCAAATGTATTTAACATTACATAACACTTCACTAACTGTACTATTAAACTATTCAGTCACTTATTCAGGCAATAGAAAATAGATGGCAATCCACAGCATAAAAATCCCTCTTCAAAATAAAAGCACAGGATTTTTTTCTTGACTTTTTTTTTGCCCGGACAAAGGCCCGCAACCCACCAGTTGAGAACCACTGCTTTACACCATATATGTCAACCGCCAACAGGGGGCACCAGGTAACACTCTGGGAGTTTACCATCATGGTACACGCTAACATTGTAGGAATGGTTACCATCATGGCACATGTGTACATGGTAGGTAGCTATGGTGACGGAAGCTTGCCTTATCGAGGAACCAGTCAGGTCTGCAGCCACTTCCATCGATGCGGACCCTCATCTTCTTCAGCGGAGCAATGTCATCAATTTCTAGGTTAAAGGTGTCCTGCTGGCCCCGTTCAAACCTGACACACACACACGTTCCAAACTTAATTTGAGATAGTTAGTGCCAATGATTCAAGTATGACGCAGTAAAGGCCCAGTATGCAACTTTGGCCATTCCTGCTCGCAATTTTCTCTACAAAGCTCTGCCTGCAGCTTTGGAGTAGATATTTACGACACTGTCGTAACAACTCGTTGACGACACTCCCCCGCCCACTTCTACGCTAGCCATGAGCATTTGTTTTCAAAGAAGCTGGCAAATGCGTGGAGCCATGTAGGTGTTCATGAAGAGTAGACAAGGTTATACATTATGAAAGTGTATTCTTGTGTTGTGTTACAATAAACATAAACTAATCCTTTTTGTATAGTTGACGGGGAGATGTTTTATCCTACATTAAATTTGTTTTATCTTTTGTTGAACAAAATGATCAGTGTAAGAGTGTTGGCCAACATAATACATAACGATAGCATGAACAATTTGTGCAGCAATCGTGCATTTATGTATCTGCTCAAGTACGTGTAGTAATCCAAGTTGTAATTTATTAAAAAAAGGTAGGC
>OMKI01062440.1:6938-24039 GCA_900302315.1 Phycis blennoides | reverse complement strand
CTTTCAGGTGGGTAAATGTCACATAATCATTCATGTACAGTTTGTCAGTAATTCAAGTTTTCTATTTAGTTTATTGTTACGAATTGTAAATATTTTGTAGTTTGTAAGTATTTGCACTAGCTTGGTATCCTAAATGGGGACAAGTTGGCATTAGCTTGCCATTTACGAATGATTGTTGCTGAATATTACGGTCAAAACATTTTGAAGGGAGTCAGATGTGACGGTTGCCTGACTCCACTGATACGTAGGATTTAATGTTAGAGTGTGTTGTAGTGTATATTTTCCTTGTTTTATTAGTATTCTGCTAGCGGTATTTTTCATTTTCTCCTAACGGTTTTATTTGTTTTCTAATAACAGTTGATAGAATGTAGACGTTAGAGCGGGAGCCTGATCAGCTGAGCAGCAGCCGCTGGCAGCGCTGTACCGGCTGTACCAGGCAGCTACAGCGCTATTTTGTTATCTACTGAATGCATGATTATTACTGTTTTTTTAAATATTGAGATTTTAATATTATATTGTTATTGTTTTATTATTGTAAATTGTATTGTTCCAATTAAGTCGAGTCGGCAGTTAACTGGAACCAGTAAAGCCACTGAAGACCAGCCGACTCATTTGTCTTTATTCTTTCAGAATGTCTTTATTCTTTTCATTTGACTATTCTTTCAGAATAACTTCCATTCTAAAATATGCAAACCCTTGAGTCAGCTTGCACTCTATGGATGTAACATTAACATGCACATCTGTTTCACTAAGTGGGTGGAGAGTATGAGAGTAAGTGTCTCCAGTGTGTTTTGCAGGGCGGTAGGCAGGAGTCAAAAGATGCAGTGAAGGCTACAGGATGGGGGGGGCTCACCTCTTGCTCTGATATGCCGTCGATGATCTCTGAGACCTCGTGTTCGCTGCGAGCAGCAGACGAGGTCAGCCCACCACCACGCGGCCCCACGCGGCTATGAGTGTTGAAACACACACAACATGGGGTTAAAGTCATACATGTGGCTATGCATTAGTGTCAGGTTGAAGTCATACATGTGGCTATGCATTAGTTTGGTTTAAGACGGCTGAATCAAAGAGACCCATTTACTTCCATACGCAACCTTGGACGCAATAAGTAAAAGATATCAAGGCAGAAAAGTTAGTTCCACATGTAATGGTGCTGATTGCATTCAGTTATGAACTTGTTTTTTCTATGGAAGTATATTGCCAACCTCAAAGCCATACTATTTTGTCGTTGACTTAATAAGCCATGTTGGTGGCAACAACCCGAAATGAAATAATTACCAGTGGAAAGATTTAGTCTTGTGCCCTGAAAAGGGTACACAAGCAGGCAACCTTTTGATTGGTTACCAGGCAACAGCATCAAAAGCAGTAACACCTGGGCCAAGAAAAAGGCTTTGGAGTTAAGGTCCTTTAACATTGAACACAATAGTTTTTAATTTTATTTTTTTTCGTAATTTTTTCCCACATCAATAAAATCATTACAAATCATGGAGTTGAATGGGACTGTACACATACAACGCAAATTCCATTTTCAGAAAAAAATGACATACATTTTAGATTGATGTTTTACGGCTCTAGCCCGCAAATAAATCTGTTTTATTATCCCAATCAGGCACTTTGTCAGTCACCACGGACACTGTACTGTTGGACATGGTGGCGTTAACAGCCCATTTACTTTTCTCAACACACAGTCCTTTTATTGCATCCATAGTGGTAAACTACATTCATAGACATAATTATCGCTATCTGTGTTGCTCATTAATCTCGATAGCAGTTGGTGCTACAAGCCAAAGTTTACATGCACTGTGGTGGGTTTACATGCACTGTGGTGGGTTTACATGCACTGTGGTGGGTTGCTCTGGATAACATGAAGGTGAGCGCTTCAACCGTTTCCTTTTGATATCAACTTCTCAGAATGAGTGAACAGGAAAACAACCTTCTCCAACATCTCCAAAGCATGGATGTATTTTATAACCCTTAACATCCACGAAACACACCCTGTAATCACTGTAATCATATTCCCCCCCATCCACGGACTGCAGTTTGCTATTTTACACTTGAAATAAAAAGGCTGCAAAACTCGATTAGAACTGGACAGTAGACTATAGGTTGAGGATCCATCCATCTTTTTCACCTGCAATTCTTAATGGAAAAATGCTGCATACTATAGCTTTGACACAAACATTAATTTTGTCTGCGTTTTTGCCACATTTGCACCTTATTGAAGAGATGTGCGCCTGATCTAAAAGAAACTTCCCACTAACGTCCCTCACAGTCCCATCAGAGAGAGAGACGCCAACGGGGAGGAGATGGGATTCAGGGGAACCTCCTGTGTGGCCCTCACCTCTGCATGCGCTCCTGCATCTCCCTCTGCTTGCGGATCTCGGGGAACTGCTTTTCGTAGTACTCCCGCACCTTCATCTCCTTGGCCCGCCGTCGGGGGTTGTTCTCGATGCGGTCCACCTTCTTCTCCCAGGCCTCCATCAGTTGGTCGTAGCGCTGGCAGAACTTTTGTTCCTGCCGAGCGTGTATGTGTACAGAGGGGGCACTTAAAACTCACACATAATCCGCCTCGTCTTCCTCATCGCCACGGCTGTTCTCCTCACAGCATGAATCACTAAGACACTGACGCATGCAAGCAGTCATCATCATCATGCAGCCTCTTGAAAGCAACACATGTTAGAGGGGATATCATACTAATTCAGAGTGTGATGAATTGCAAGGATATTACATTTTTTGGCTCGAATTAAGGGCAAAATGTGTCGTTGCTTCACCCTATTCTGTCAGGTGACTAACTGTACTGTACTGTTGACAGAGATTATTGCTTAGTTAGTTTTCTATGGGGGGGCTTGGCTTTGAGCCAAGATGGTGCACACCCACCCAGGCCGTAAAGCAGCCCATTAACCCCGGAAGCTTCTTCCTGCACCAGTCTGTCTCTCTGTTGTCTGTCTGCCAGCCTCCTCTGTCTATCCCCCTGGTTTACACACAACAGGAGAGGACATTGATGCGGGCTGCATCGCTTGTTGCTGCATCAATAGTTGTGTAAAAGCAGGGAACCTGGCTCATCTACAACTGCAAAGCAAAACATCTGTTATCAGTATATTGTTTGGTTGTCTGATTGTTCGTTTGCACCGTAGGTCTGAGAGGACAGTGAGTTCATCTGTGCTATATGTCTGGCATGTAGCATATTTGACAATAAAGTTTACTTGACATCTATTTTTTCACCTATGCAATTGCAAACCAGTGGTTGATGATACAACTTTATCTGTTGAGTCTATGCACTGTTTCTGTGTTCCATTGCACTAAATCTTTAATGAATGTAATATTAAAAAGTGCTAGATTGGAGGTATGCCTGACTCTGGCATCAGCGCTTGACCCATTGATCCATGCTGTATTTATAGTGCTGCCCTTTGACTTCAACGCACTCGATTAGCGACATGCAAGGCAGCATACACACACTCGACAAAATGCATTCATGTTTTGCTGACACTGGTTTATATGTGAAATAAAATTTAAAAAATCTGGGGGAAAGGCACATGCTATCCACACACCACAGGCCATTCCAGTTAAGCATGCAGGGAGTTATGACAGTATGAGTGTAGAGAACAGTCTTCTTGTGTGCTCTGTCTATGATGGACGCAGTGAAGAAGAGCGGGTGGTGCTGCTGTACTCTGGACTCACCCACTGCTTCCGAGCATGGTTTCTCCTCTTGAAGTACAGGATGAGCTTCTTCCTCATGGCCTGGTTTCTGTAAGGAGAGCGGGGGGGGGAGAAAGCAAGTAGGAGTGAAATGTCTTTTTAACCTAAATACAAGGAATTTCTTATTGTTATTTCTTATTATTCTTATCATTTTGAAAAACAAAATACTTTCAACACCATGCACGGCATCCTTCTGAGCATAAAAAACTAATAAAAAAACAAATAAATGTGCATGCAATGTGCTCTCTTCACAACAATACAGTATTGCATGTCCTGGAATGCCACTAGTAAAACCCATCACATTGCAGTTTAAGGACTGTGGAGAGGGAGAGAATGAGAGAGCAAGAGCAAGGAGAGAGAGAGTAGGGGAGAGCAGGAGCCAGACTTGTAAAGCTGGTCAAGCCTTGGGAAAGGTTGGTTACCTAAATTCAAGGCCAGAGCCAGTAATCTACTTTGGCAGCCTCTGGTCCGTCTCTCCCTACGCTAGAACAAAACTGTAAACTTTTACTCCCGATTGTTATTCCATCGATGTTACGGTCACTTTCCCCCCTGGTTAACGTAATCTGATGCTACGTGATTCACTCTGCCTGTTAGGATTGGGAGGCTCTCCGCCCAGAGGATGGAAGGGGAGGAGGTTGAGTGTGAACAGTGCTTATCCCACCGCTTGGGATAAGCATTCCCCCCCTGCTGCCGCCAACATGTCTTTTTAATCTGTCACAACAAAACCCTGAGTTCAGAACACACGGGTCCTCCGGTGCCAGCGGGGACACTCCTACGCAGCCAGTCCAAACAGCCAGCACACCGCTGTCCCTGCAGACGGGTGGAGTACAGCAGGGGGCGGGTCTTACACCCATGAGAAGGGCTTCTTATGTCGTCTACCATATCATGTCTAATATGAGATGAACCGCTGTGTTCAAAAGAATGCCTTTGTTTGATTTCCCAGAAACCCAATACTGCAACTCAAATTCTCATCAACAGTTGAGTTGTTTTATTATATTTTTCAAATATTCTTCCCATCAGAAAGACTTTTTAACAAAATGTAAATAATGGGCAGGATAATGTAGTGGCTAGGGTGTTTGACGGACAAATGGAAGGCACTCTGTTCAATACCTGATGCCAGCAGCCTACCTATTTACATTTACCTATAGGCACCCTTGAGCAAAATCTGAATTCACTTGAAAGGAAAATGACTTAGCAATAGTTTAATAGCAGCAAAAGCACAGTACATCTTGGGTTGGTAAAGAAGTGAAGAAAGGTATGACAGGGCAGAGTTAGGACTAATTCACTCACCAGTGATGTGTGCCAGTGATCTAACCTGTAGCATTGTAAAGAAGGCAGTGTGGCTGCCCAAAGCCACACAGCTGGGGTTGGACCACCAACACACACACAGAATCTGTGGTTCTACTCACGCTAGCGTCTGTTTCATTTGGTTGCATGTCAAAGGCGTCATATGCCCTTTACCCCATATCTCAAGGGAAACAGAACTCAAGTACAGACCTCATTTATTGATATGATATTTCAATATTGATCAAGTGTATTATTATGATGCGCTACTTTGTGGCTCATGCCAGCCAGACATGAGGCAGTTGATTTTTATTTTTATTTTTAGGCAGTTGATTTTTCAAATGTATTTTTATCGATCCAAGAGAATGACGCCAATCGGTAGTGTTTCCCATACATTGAATTTTGATCATGCGAGAGCCCGATTCACTCTCACTGTCTCTCTCATGGCATTGGGTAGAATGCTAATTCAACATGTACAATGCAGTACATTGTAATATGTTAATTAGTGCCATATGGTAAGCTATGACCAATAAAGATCTATACAGCCTATAGGAATCTAGTAGACCTTGCTTTATTCCAGAGGTCTATGTACTGCTTATGAAAGCTCTGGCGAGCAAACGTCAAGAACCTAACTGTAGGCTGACAATCCGAGGCTGAACATCGTCTAACTAAGGCTAGCACACTGCAGACTGCTGAACACAAAGTGTGTTCAACTGATCAACTGCAAGTCATGTCAGTGGCGTGGATGAGAGAACAGTAGGTTCTTAAATGCATAGAGGCCGACCTAAATATCAGTTGACCGATAATATCGTCCGATATTGGCCTATTACAGACATATCGTATCAGTGTATATGTTTGCCAATATAGAAACTTTAGAAATGGTGTCGATCGATATTTGTAATTACCTCTTCTGAAATCCTCTACTGTGGTGGGTGAACCCATAAATGTGAAAGTGAAAGTAACACATCATCATCATCGTTCTGAGTGAAGGTTAGAAGCTCCTCCCCATACAGATAATTCCTTTCTTTACCTCATGATTTGAATGCGATGTTGCTTTGGCCCTAAGCACTGCTGGAACCCAGTAGCAACTCTTTGGGCAAATCCCAAGGAGCTGCTCCTCCCCCAGAACACCAGTTCTTGTTTATTTCTAGATATCGGTGTTGGACCCTGAAAGCCAGTATCGGTCAGGCTCTACAAATGTACTTTGAGAATTTTCTCTTTTTCACTTTTACATGCCAGCATCTATCTGCCAAGGTTGTTTTATTATGTAACCCTTTCTTTTCCCACCAAATGGTCAGATATCTCCACCATTGGCTGGTGGCAGGTGTTCATTTTGGACAATGCAACAGCTACGAGAACATTTAAGTAGTCTGTTCTACCAGTCTCATATCCAGAAAGGTATTAAGATGCATGTGGACAACTGAGCAGGAGGATGTCTGCGTGTGTGCATGAGTGTGTGTAATGTTACAATCTAGCGTGTGTGTGTGTGTGTGTGTGTGTGTGTGTGTGTGTGTGTGTGTGTGTGTGTGTGTGTGTGTGTGTGTGTGTGTGTGTGTGTGTGTGTGTGCGTGACAGACTTACATTTTTATGTTCTCATGGTACTGCTTGGTGTCTGAAGGCTGGTTGTACAGTGGCTGCGGAGGGCGGATCAGAAGGCAGATATGTTAGCCATATAGTAGTGTGACATGAACTATACATGCAAGCTTTGATTGTAATGCAACATGAATGAATCACGCCACGATATCCTTCTTTGACCTTTCAGTGAGAATAGGTTGAATCTATTCCTACCTCTGTAACCCTACTATAACAATGATACACCATGCCAACCTACCACACATATTTGGAATTTATTGTATGAGGGGAAAATTTATTTTAAATAAGAGTAAATAACCTCTCGACAACAAAATGACAAATATAAATAGCAATAAAAAAAATTGTCAGCAAGCAAATCACAGGCACACATTCATCAAAACTCAACCACTAAGAATTGACCAAAGCATGAATATATAGTTCTAAATATGCAGACAACACAGGCTTCAAGAGCCTATGGCCTCGCTCAGACACACACACCTTCTCACATATTATGCACATATTACTATGTAACAACAATGCCCAAACCCTGATCATGTTGTCATGAGATGTTGACACTCACCAGTTCCACCCTGGGCCCGAGTCCCTCCAGTATCCGATGAGCCTCCTCCGCCTTTTTCTGCAGAGAGGAGAACACAGAGCAGCAACACGTCAGCTGTCCACCAGTGCCTGTGGTATCACCACGGCAACACCGTGCAAGGGCTCGCTGAAGCTGGCTGGACTGGCAGGATGGATGGACGTAACCAATAACGATGAGCCGGACGGTGCTCTGCGTCGCTCATCCTCCCCTCCCTCTCATCCAGAGAGAGAGGAAGAACAGACAACATTACTGACTTCAAAGCACACAGAGAGTGGGGAAGAGAGGGAGGGAGAGATCAGATGGGTAGGGAGAGATGAAGAAGCAGTAAAGAGATATCAGAGGTAGGGAGAGGGCAGAGAGAGCAGAGCGAGGGACAGCATAGAGTGATGGAGAGTGAGTGGGAGCAAGTGGGTAAAGGAGATGGGAGTGAGGCAGGGAAAGAGAGAGGGGGTATGGATGCTGTGAGAGAGATGTCCCCTCAGCCCTCAATACATTGCATGTCTGGCCCCACAAAATGAAAGGAGAAGTGCCAGGGTGCAGATGATAGCAAAATAGCTAAATAAATAGTACATAAAACTGATTTGTGAATCAATGTGCGTCAATTGAAGTGGTTCCAGGCAACAGCAGGCAATGAGCTAGCAGTGTCACCCACTGCATGCTGACTTCTCTCCCTGCATCATCCATCTCATAGATTCTCCTTGCAACATGGCATGCTCTGCTGCCTCATCTGACTTCATTTCCCAGGCCAAACACAACACAAACAGACAGAGAGAACATCAAGTACACGAGCGACCAGGAGTAACGCTGCCCTCCGGTCTTCTCCATCCATCCAGCTCAGCCCCTATGTTCCCTCACGCTACGCTCTCACTCACGGAAGAACCAAACCGTGGCCCACACCCAGCGGGTGTGTGAGCAGAGGGCCGAGGAGACATTTGGAGCTCAGTGTTCAGCCAGGGTTCTCCCCAAACAATCTAGTGGGGCTGCATGCTGCCACGGTGTACTATAAACAATCTAGTGGGGCTGCATGCTGCCACGGTGTACTATAAACAATCTAGTGGGGCTGCATGCTGCCACGGTGTACTATTTCAACACAGGACTGTAGCAACGCCGACATTTAGTTGACAATGTTTTTTCCAATTTTATTTCTGAAACGGTTCAATTGTTCAAAATGAGGGCTGTCAACGTGAACGATTAATCTGCAAACCTTAATGCAGTATTTCTTCCTCATTTTGTGCCCAATGCCTTTGATTGTGACTTGGGCTGTTTCTCTCGTGGGGAAATGGCCAGCACTTTGGAAGTTTCCTATATGGTCGTGTGCTGCGTCACTGTCGTTCAGCTTCCTATGCAAGAGCGCGCGTGTGCTGGGGATGTCATCAACAATAGTGCCCGGTTCATGCAGAGATTTGTGGCGTGTTCCACTTCTGAGATGTTGTCAAACACGAGGACTGTAAAGGTCATGGCCATGCGTGGACAGTCCACACGCATCAGACGGCACACCAAGGCGACTACAATGCCCGCAATAGAGTGTGGGTGTCTGGGCGGAACGTGTTGCTCTGCTCTATTTCTCTGCTTGCCGAAAGTCAGAACAATGGCTGTTCATTCACGCCTGGAGTCCACTTGCCTACTATCATCCCATTTTAGATTTTGAACTGAAACATCTTCATTGGGGGGATTTTCCCAGCAAATTTAGATTTTGCTTTTAATCATGAATTATCACAGCATTATCATGTCATTAATTAGATACACATTTTTTATTGATTGACAGCTCTAGTCTAAAAGTGCTGTGTGGAGGAAGTCAGTGGTCCGAGAGCAGCTCTGTTACAGGAGAGCTTCAATGAAAAGCAGGTCACACAGCAGACAGGCCAGAGTGCCGTGTAGGGCAGTGTTGCATGTGGGGTACTTCAAAATATTATGAAACAAAACAGGAGGCTTGTATATTGTGCAAAGTTTCAATTAAATTGCACCACAGTGAAATAAACTGAATCCCCCATGTAGTTGTCCCAAAAATCATATACAATGGAAACACTGTGCGTTTCCAGTGGTCGAGACAGGAGGACAGTGTTCAGACCAATCATCACATCGCGTTGTCATTGACGTTATGGAACAATGACTAGAACGAGAACTAATAATAACAGAAAATAATGAGGAAAATGTAGAATAAACATAAGAGGCTGTAGGACCTGTTTTAATGTACCACAGAAAGACAGCTCAACAGGAGCATTCTAAACACAAGCCCTGGCCGGGCCTGGTGCTGTGGGGTTTGTGTTGCCCACGGGGCCCCAGCCACGCCGGGTCTCTTGACAAAGGGCCATCAGAGGGGTGGCTGTATCGCTGTCAGGGAGAGCCGGTCCGGTGACAACGGGCCCCCGAGAGACACACGACACCGCGGTGACAAAAGCATGAGGCCCACAGGGAGGGCTGGAGTAATTACAGCCAGGTGCTGACACACACAGATAGAGACATAGGGAGGCTGATACAGATATTAGTAGTGCTGCCATACAACTCTGTACATTGAGGCATTACTGGGCATAGTGTACCTTATTAGATTTGTTATTAGAACAGTGCAGACATCTGCGGGAGCTAACAGCAAACTCTCTGCATAATCTGAGGCTTTCAAACACAGCGTGACATGAATGTGGGTCATTTCAACTGCTGCCACCTTCTCTGTCTGGTTATATGGTTAAAACACAATGTTGATGCAGAATGCGAGCACTGAGTAGGAACTAAAACTCAAATCCATAGGTCTCCATATTGTGTAGATGAGGCGATTGCTTGGCCAGCAAAAGAAGATTGAGTTTTGTGACCATCATATTTTCTGCTCCGAGGATGCATGTGTGATCTTCATTGGGCGCTGCAGGTAAGCAGCACAGCAAGAGTAACACGAGTGCAACAGAGTACATCTCAGCAATGTATACCGGAAATGGTCAAAACTTACTTCATCAGTGCATTTGTCAAACCAATACAGACTGTGGTCATAGGAAAAGGGATGATTTTGGAGTGAAAATATCAGCGTGTTCACAAATGTTTCTATTAGTTGATTATTTTTAGAGACAGAATGGGTGACGAATAAGCAAAATATAAGCAGTGAACATCAAAAATAATATTAGAAGTGGTGAAAGAGTTATGTTATGCAATGGCACTGGTAACTAAATAGCATAGCAGTACAAAGTAGACCAATTTTATGTTGTTTGTGACACATTATAAAGACTTATGTTATTCTCAGATCCTCTAATACACATTCTATGCTGGGTACTTGAAGGCGGGCTGGAGACTTTAAGTAAGAGAGAAGTAAGAGAGAACTACTGAATAGAGTTCAACAGAGGTCATTCTGAAACTGATTCTGAAACAGTGCACACAAACGGAAGCATATATACATATATATATATATATATATATACATACAGTCTGTCCTTGACTATAATAAAGTAGTGTGTGTGAGCCAAAGCAAGCACAGGGGCACTGCATGAGTCTTGCTTCACTGCCCACTATCAAAGATACCTCCACTTGAGTGTCTTCTCCGGAAAAAAGGCCTAAAAAGGGGTTTGTGTGAAAACGCAGCAATTCCTGGGGTCGGGGTGGATGAGTGTTAACTAGTGAAGGACTACTCCCTCCATCCCACCAGGGACACCATCAAAGACATTTGTTTCTTTTGAAAAAGGGCAAGAGAGAAAGAGACACATAGACAGACAGAGAGAGAGAGCGAGAGAGAGAGTGAGAGAGCGAGAGGTTTAACTCTCACCACTAGGTGGACTAAGAGCATCGGTAATGGCCCCATTAGCAGGCACAGCAACCCCCTTTGCAGTGGATCCAACAGCACTTTGCTGCAACCAATACAGACATGTCTAGGATTCCTTACGGGATCCTTAAGGTGCTAAAAATGCATGTCTATGCAGAGGTTGTGTGTGTGTGTGTGTGTGTGTGTGTGTGTGTACAATGAAACACAAAAGAGATGTGAAAATGGCTGTGAATGGATGTGAAAAGTCTGAAAACCAGCAAAGAGCAAACACACACACAGTCGCTATCAATACCTATAGGACTAACTCTCAGTCGAGGGAGTAACACAATAAACAAACACAAGCTTAAAGCCGGGCACACCCTAGACAATTTTTGCAATTTAAAAAACATGAGAACAAGCACCTAACAGATGAAAATAAAGTTAACCATTTTACTTAAGTGTGTGGAAGGCAACAATTTTGCCAAACAGCACACCACACACTCCATCCTTTATCTAAACAGCCCAGTCATGATTCTCAATACCGGAACTTGCAAATCGCAATTGCAATCTCGTTATCAATAACGTGACTTTAGCGTTAACAAACAACAGATGGCAGCCATGCTATGATAGCTATGCTAGCTTTTGCACTTTGTGAATTTCTTACTAGAACTATGAAAGAAGTCATGGAGAAGGACTGAAAGTAGACTGTACATGTTGCAGCATTCCATTTCATCCTCCCACCTGACAATCCATACACTGCATACTCGATGAGTTACCCCAAACCACAGAATAATCTGGAAAATCTGGACTTGCTGACCAGAGTTGAAGGGGGGAAATTGTGCCCAAAATTGGGCTAATTATCCTGTAGTGTGTACCCAGCATAAGAGGACATCACGTCATGAAAGCACCACTCTCACACAACCATAATCTTCTTGCTTTATTTTCACAAATAGAGTTCCTCATAGGTACACACACACACAACTCTGCATAGTAGGTCTATTCCTTCGCTTCCAAGGCAGAGGACTCCTGCTGTTGAGGGAGTGATGCAACTCATTATCTTGCATCACTCCAGCGAGACAATCACAGACCACGGGAGACGATGGATGTCATGAACACAGTCTGCATGAGTGATGATGGTAACATTCTAAAAAACACATGCAAAGATGCACAGCTCAAAGCACACACAGGGTTTGGAAATGAGAGAAACCCAGTCCAAGAGAATGACTGGAAAGTCTGTGTGATGTCATACCCTGTTCTCATCGTAGATGATCTGCACAAGGCTGCGGTGCTTGGCCTCGCTCGGAGGGGGTGAGATGGGGCGTTCAGGCTCCTGGGGCTTTGCAGCCTCTTCCTCCAACTGGTGCTGTAAGACACGCACATAGACACACACATGATTGCACACACTTATTGAATGAACCAAGGAACCAAGATGGCAGCGCATGGCCGGCGGTCTGGCTAAAAAGTGCAACTTAGTTGTCATTAACTGGTTGTTCTGAGTCCTTTCACTAAAGACAGTCTGGCATATCATAACATATCATACAGCCGACAGGAACTCATCATCATCGGTTCCCACAATTTCATCAACTTTATCGACGATCTCGGGACCACAGCTGAGATCATCTTGCGGGGCAAACCAGGGTGGCCCCACTGCCCAGGCCCACCGAGAGGTGGCGGCAGCAGAAACACATTCACCACGGCTGTCGGGGAGGCCTTAAGACAGACTTCACCTCGCACCACACAATCTTCCTCGCCAATGTCAGATCCCTGGTGAATAAAATGGAGGAACTACGGCTGAGGATCACCACCAACAAGCATTATGGAGAGCAATCTCCTGATTTTTACGGAAACTTGGCTAAACCCTTCTGTCCCGGACAATGCTATTAACCTAGCAGAGCGCATCGTTTTCAGAGCAGATCGGACGGCCGACTCGGGTAAGAGCAAGGGGGGGGGGGGGGGTTGGGGGTTGTGCATTTATGTCAACAAAGCTTGGTCCACAGATTCCTCCATCATTGAGAGCCACTGCTCAGAGAACGCAGAGTATCTCATGGTTAAATGCAGATCCTTCTATCTACCCAACTAACTTGGCACTTAGCCAGAGATATATATATACTAGCAATGGTTAACCAGCAATTGAAATGCTTAAAACTTGTTCAGCAAGTAACAGCAATGTTTCACCTTCTTGACAATGTACTTTTGTGTACAATATGTCCAATGTACTTTTTGTAAGTCGCTTTGGATAATGTGCTGCATAGCATAATGTGATATGCTAAATGCCCTAAATTTAAATATAAAGTTCTGAATGGGAAATTTATATAATTGTGCCCTCAAAAGAAAACCCATTTCTCGAAGAAAAACCTAAACCAATCATTCATTCATTCATTGATTGTCAGGGCCTCCTTGGTTGCTCAGACAACAATACTGTTCTTCTTGGACAACCCCATCCCAGGTTCTGCAGCAGGGGAAGCCACTGGAAACACAGATCCAGGTGTAGGATGTCATTAAAGGTGTTGCTTTAAATGACAAGAGAGAGAGAGGACCTTTAATGGTCATTCTCAGTATTTTTTAGATATTCTCTGCATTTTACACATCCTATGGCACTTAGGAACAGTGGGCTGCTATATTCAGCGACCGGGGAGCAAGTTGGGGTTCAGTGTCTTGCTCAAGGACACTTCAACATGCGGACAGTTGGAGGAGGGGGATTGAGGGGATCGAACCGCCGACCCTACGTAGCTTGGGCTGTATAGACTGCTGCGTGGGGGCGGCCATTTTAAACAAGGATCAGCAGAGTGCGCCCAAACAAAAGGCTGTGGGTGACGAAGTGTAAAATAAGAACTGAGAAATGAGAGGTTTTTGGCTCCACATGAAAAGTAAGGGTGGGCCACACTTTGTCAGAGGAGCGATTTACCTGTTATCTACTGGCACACCACAGGGCAATGTGCAGCCCTTTGTAGTTCTGAGACTGAATATTTAGATATTGGTTAAATGGGTAGGTATTGAAATCTCAAAAGTCTAATGCCTGTTTTGTTTTTTATGGAGGAAGAAAACTAACATGTAGAAGGTAGGAGGTTAAGTTAACCCCCACCGGGGTGTAAATATACATAGACATGACAAAAAGTTTTTCTTCCCCATAAAAAACTAAACAAACATTAGAGTTTTGCGATTTGAATACCTACCAATTCGACCGACCCATTCAAGGTAGGTCAAGGTTTTCAAACCAACGTATTTAGCAGCTATTTCAATGTTTGAACGAAGCCAAAAGATACCACAAAGCTCTACCAACTTATAATGACGAGTTGGTTATTTTATAAACAGTGAATAGCAGAGCTAGCAAGGTTTTATTTCCCCTCATGGCAATCAATCAACTACAAAAGCCCCTGTGTGATTTCTGTTCGGATGAATAGGATGAAGTCAAACATGGTCCAGTTCTAAACTAAACTGTCGACTGGTGTGAGGCCTCACATTTGAATCTGAACATATCCAAGAAGTGATTTGCGGTGCTCCACCACCCGTTCTACCTCGTATCAGAGGAGAGGAGATGGCTTGCAGAGATTTAAAATGTCAGGACTCATGCACGACAAAACGCTGCATGAGTGGTGCATTAGGGCTGAGATTACGTCAGATGGCTGATGCAGTTCACGCACGGCGACTATAAATTAGGCTTAACTCTCCGGGGCCCAGTTAATCAACGGGTTAGTGTGTAAGCCTGTAAACAAAACCGCTGCCTGCTGCGGCAACCAGGCCCAGGGCGAAGATGATGTGAATGGAGAGAGGTATGGAGGATGAGATGTGGAGGAGAACCAGCAGTGAAAACTACACACAGCACTTGTCAAGCGAAACTCAGCAGGACCTTGGGCGGTTGGTGCAACCATGGAGAAAAACTGTACGGTGTTATTCTGTTTTAAGTGGACAACTGGCCAGCAGAGGATGTGGGGGTAGTTTCCCACTGAACATGATGTGGTTGGCATCCAAAAAGAAAGAGCAATTGTAAAAGTGGAATAGGAGTGGTAACAAAAGCACCGCCATAATCCTCCACTCCCCTGGGGGGAGCTGTTACTTATAGCGCGTATTATTTTTAACCTACTTTCCTCCCAAAGAATAAAAAAAGAATCTGCATGTAGGAAGGAGAGGAGAATTTGGCTGCCCAGAGGAGACAGTTTTCTGTTTAAACAGTTTTTAATCTGCCGATGCCAACGGACGCCTGGCTGGGAAATGTGCTCTGGAAGAAAAACACATACATGAACATGGACCATCTCCATGCCACTATTACGCCAACCCAATACGGATGCCAAATGCTTAAAGTGCAAATTGTAAAAATATATATTTCTATTTTTCTACATAGTATCCCAATACACAAGTGGTGAATCACAAGGGAACGTATACTTAATCCAAAGCACACAGAGTTTGGTTAATATACCCAAAAAAGTATATATTGTATATAAAAGTATGTAAGTATCAAATAGTTTTAACCAAGCAAAGCATACGGAACACTACTGTACATGGGCTGTATCACTCTGCTGTCCAACTATAGGCTTTGACTAATTTTGGATGCGGAAATTAAAAAAACTATTTTCTCTTCCGACATGGCTGTGTATTTTGTGCTTTAGGGTGATTTTGTGAATCGTTTAGCACTTGCATGTTGACCTAACAATAACACATTCTTAATGGTGTCAAGTGTTGCTACTTCATTTCTTCTGAATATCTAATATTGCCAGTTATAATCTTTCGAGTGTTAGAGCATGGACATGAAATTAAGTTACTGATTGAGTAACACCTTCATAGTTTCACGGTTTCAATGTAATGATTGAAAAGTTGAAATAAGTGAAGGGTGAATGAAGAGGTAAACCTAGTTTGAGTTCATCGTAGTCAAAACATGTTTCAAATAGTGACATTCCGGTCGATGATCCGGTCAGCACACCAGATCATCAGTAGAGGTGGATACAGGGAATGACCCGTACCTGCTTCTTGATGATCCGGTCAGCACACCAGATCATCAGTAGAGGTGGATACAGGGAATGACCCGTACCTGCTTCTTGATGATCCGGTCAGCACACCAGATCATCAGTAGAGGTGGATACAGGGAATGACCCGTACCTGCTTCTTGATGATCCGGTCAGCACACCAGATCATCAGTAGAGGTGGATACAGGGAATGACCCGTACCTGCTTCTTGATGATCCGGTCAGCAGACCAGATCATCAGTAGAGGTGGATACAGGGAATGACCCGTACCTGCTTCTTGCGTAGCTTGCAGATCTGCTGCTCCACCATGGTGATCTCCCTGTCCACACGGTCCATGTTCTGTATAAGCTCCTCCTTGGAGAAACGGGCGGACACAAGGTCCAGATCCGGGTCCATCTGGGCCGGGCTCACGGGGGAGATGGGCTCCAGCTTTCCCATTGAACTGCCACGCTCCTTAAAAACAGGAAAAGCCCACACACACAGACAGACAGAGAAAGACAGAAAGAGGGTAGTGAGATAGATGTTACTCCACTACAATAACTACATAGATACATGGCATTATGATGGCCCAGTACGCCCACAATTCACACGTCTCATCTGCAAACGGAATGGGGGAATTTAGTGGACCTTAAAAAGACATAGTTGGTGGGGTGCTCCACTAAGCTCTGGTCGGAACAGTGCCTGTGGATCCTAGGGGATGGCAACACAATGCGGTAATTAAGTCCTGTGGGTAACGGAAGCCTCTGTCAGTGCCTTGCAGTGACTGGGCCACACTAATGATACTGAGGCTGCAGCCTCGTTCTCCATTGGGGTTATTCACCCAGACCCTTGTGTCTGGGACTCTTTTAGGGCCTTTGTTTGAAATGGTCTACGGTCAAGGCCAGTAGTGTTGTAAAGGGATGTAGTGCGGAGCCACAGATGAAGCTCTTTGTTCAAGCTATGAGCTCTGTGAAAGGGAAATGTGAAGAGCCCTTCTCTTCACCTGAATAAACATCTTATGACCCAAACCATCTTACCAATACAGGAAGTAGATGTGAGAAAAAAAACCCTGTATTGGTTGTTATGGTCTGCAAAACCAAAGACTTTGTTACGTGCACTGTGGTTGGTTTGTGCCTGCCTTATCTTGAGTGTGTGTGTGTGTGTGTGTGTGTGTGTGTGTGTGTGTGTGTGTGTGTGTGTGTGCTGCTATGCTGTCTATGCAATGGCAAATGCTCTTGTTTGCAAATAATGAGTATATGATTGTAACTGTTCCTAAGTGTGTTTGTGTGCATGTGTGTAT
>OMKI01062380.1:8027-19400 GCA_900302315.1 Phycis blennoides | reverse complement strand
ATTATTTCATAACTAATTCTTCATGTGGACTGGTTCTCTCTCTCTGTCTCTCTCTTGGACGTGCGCACACACACACACACACACACACACACACACACACACACACACACACACACACACACACACACACATACAAACACACAAAATCACACACACGTACACACGAACAAACACACACACACAGTGGGATTTTTATTGTTTCTCATTCTTTTCTCCTGAATGCTTTTTATTAACTTTAGTGCTATAAAATACAGACACAGTCATATGGAACATTTTCCATTTTGGGTCTATTTTCATGCTTCTGATCATGAATAGCAATTACATCTGGACACATTAATGTCAACAACAGAGAAAGAAATAACATCCCAATACACATAAAGACTAAAGACTAAATTGTTAGGAGTCAAGAAGTGAGTTATGAAATAATGTATCCACCTTTCCTCAATTATCAAACCCCTAATTGGATGTGACAGGCCGGACTTTCTAACCTCGCCCCCCCCCCCACCCACCTCCCCCACTGAGTTATCCAAACTGATATTCTGCCTAGTTTATTACCACAAGTACAAAAAACCAACATACAATAATCCAAGATCTTAGATGGGAGTTTGCTCTGCGTCTCTATTAGCTTTGCACGGAGAAGTCCAACGCACTGAAATAAAAAGCTAAAGTGAATAAGCACATGGGCCTCTAAGGTGATAAGAATCAGTTGACACCGTCTGTTATTTCCTTGTGGTGGTTATTTCCTTGTTCTCTTGTTCTCTCTTTCCTTGTTCCTTGTTATTCACGTACTGTTCCGTTCTGATCCCTCAACTATTGTGAAACCTGTTGTCCACTAACGGTTGTTAACAGGTCGGTAGAGAGATTGGCCTACGTATGTACCAGACACCTACCCCGCTTGCCTAGGCGCCCTACCTCTGAGTATAACCTTGGTCAGAGCTGTAGCTGCCGATCGCGTCTGTGTAGTAGCTCTCTCCTGGGACCTTTTGCACTTGTATTGTTGGGATTGTTCAAAAGTTTGGATATATCTAACTCTCGGGATATGTTTCTTTCTCGATGACTAAGTAACCTCTTAGAACCACGATGCTCATTCCTTCTCTACCGTACCTATTATTGACTGTTTAATCCCCTATCTAAGATAAGAATGATAGAAAAATGGAATTTGGATGATGTTTATTTGCAGGATTATGAGCTGGAACAATGCAGACAGTGTAAAAAACTATCAATAAAAACTAATGCGGTAAAGAATATATTATACGCAGAAGTTTGTCGCGACTGTGATGGCATTATTCATTATAATGCCAAGGAATTTAGGTAATTTTCGTTGTTTATTGGTTTATTGGTTCTTATCTGATTTTTTATTTAGTTTTTATTTATCTTTTATTTTATTTCTGTACATATATTTCCATACCAATTACTGTGATGCACAATAGTATCTATACTTATTTTTTCGTATTGTGTTGCCCCTCTTTAATTTCTGTAGTGTGTACTTTTTCCCTTGCTGCTGTGACAAGGAAATTTCCCTGCTGTGGGATGAATAAAGTATAATCTAATCTAATCTAATCTAATTTATTCTATTCTCTGTCTAAAGAGCATAGAATAAACCAATAAACAATGAAAATTACCTAAATTTCTTGGCATTGTGGTGCACCCAAAATGCCAGCTATGAACGTAGCCTAACCATCAAAATGATTCAGTTGACCAAACTCAAATGCTTAGACATGGGTTTGTCTCTGAAAATATGCCTCTACTGAACATGCCTAACCTTAGGTCTATTTAGAATTTGTCTTAGCACTATGCAGGAACAAAATAGCATCTACAGTGTCAGGATTCAGGCGAGAGCACCTGGCTTCTATAACGCGCCCTGCTGCACTGAAGGAGCGCTCGCTCACAACACTGGAACACATAGAATTCTCTTCGCAAGGTGTTGTAGTTGTGGGAATGACTGGCCTTGTTTCTCCCAAAAGGAAAGTAGATTTTCCTCTGCTGATCCATCTATATGGAAGTTTGTAGAGGAGTACTCCTGTACCTCAGCCACAATTAGGCCTGTTGTATTCTCCTCCCATTCCGTAAAGTCAACCCTTGGCATTTTCGATATTGCGCCATCACCTACAAAAGACAGATGAAATATAATATTAATCCATGTTGGTACATAGCCTAACATTTAACACTTATAATGAAAAACACACAATCAAAAGCCTAATTAGACTTAATAGCCTAAGCAAAGTATCAACTCACCACCTTGCTCTGTTGCTAGCATGGGCTTGGGGACTGGGTTGATTTCTTCTCCATGACTCAGACTCTCTCATGACTGAGACGTACGCTTTCCTCTGGTAAAAGTTCCCAAACTTGCTTAATCACTTCTAGTCTGTCCTCTTCTACCAGCATTTCAAGGGACTTGAATTTCGGGTGGAGAAAAGTGACAATTTTATGAGTAGCAGTAGGGCACATCTTCTCATCAAGCAGGGCAGACGGGCGAGAGCAGAGACTTTTCATGTAAGGTGGGTCTCTAAACTTGGGCTCACAGTGTTTTTTGAGCTTGGAAAACCAGAGCAACACCATGTGAATGGTTGGGTAGTGTTCCGCTTCAGGCTCGCTGATTGCTGACTTGAAAAGGGTGAGAAAGTCGATCAAGTGTGTGAGTTGATCCTGGTGGATGCCATCAAGGCGATGTTCTTGGTCTCTGTTCTCTAGCAGCTCTCTTATATCCTGGTATTGTTTCTGTATCGATTCCAACATAGTGACTTTACTGTTCCACCGCACATCACTTTCTTGATTCACGGTGGGCTTTAAGCTGGCGATCGCACCGGTTCTCTTCAGGTATGCAACAAGCTCTTTGCAGTAATCTACCATGTCCACTACATCCTCAATGCCATCGGAATCGGCGCCCTTTGCACTGAACGTACAGTATGTCTCAGCACCGTGTTAATGATGTGTGCGGAGCACGGAATCCAGTGATAGGATTGAAGTGTTTGAGCCCTGCTCACTGACAAAAACTATTTCGTCTGTCTGTATTCTGTAGGACGTTAACACACTTGTAATCTGCTCATGGAGGTTTTTACTGTTTTTTTTCAGGGTAGGGTCAAATTCCACAGTTCCAAAATACGATTTACCAGCTTCCACTCACTGATGTAGTGACACATAAGGACTGTGTATGCCCTCTTTTTAAATTCATCAGTCCACATATATGTGGTTACGGCAATACCACCATTGCTGCTTAGAGCTCTCTGGATGGCATCCGAAAGTTTCTGCTTATCAATGGAAGCCTGCTTCTTTGCCCGATCGCAGACCGTTTGCCTATGGGGTAAGATAGCACCAGCGTCAACGGCACCGAATTTAGCACCCATGTCAATCAACGTCTGGGCCACTTTGTGGAATCCTTTACCAGACACTATATCGAACAGGCGCATATTAAGAGAGCACAGGTCCACACATGCATCTGTCAGCTTTGATTTGACATCCTGTGGTACTCTATTGGGATCTCTCGTGTTTGTAGAGGTTTGGGGTTTAGCACACTTGTGATGCACCATGTTAGACGTACCCGTCTTGTCTTGAACATAGACAGCTTCACAGCTTTTGCAAATGACATAGCCTGCACTGGTGTCATCCTGATTCACCACTTCATAAAAGTTATTCCAGGCAGCACCTTTCAAACCTTCTTTTTCCTTGGTTTTTAGCTCTCCCTTTTTGAGCTTTTCATGTACTACCTTCGCCTGCGCTGCCATCTTCTCCGATAATAAATAAAGCAGCATGCATACATGCAACTAGGCCAAATTACTGTTTGATGATAATTGGACTATTTCAAAGTGTGCTCGTTTTTTCGGATGTAGGTAACGATATTTAACAATGTGTATATATTTTTAATTTGATTGGTTAAACCGCCATCTGCCCGAATTTAATAAAAATATAATTTTTTGTCACGTCATCCACCCGATAGAGATGCGCGGTTGACGGTTTAGCCGCGGACTCCGTGGCTAAACCGCCAACCGCACATCTCTATCAGGCAGCGAGCGACACGTAGACCTACGCTGAATTTACTTTTTTCTTTTTTCTCTCTCTGGATATTCGTTTGGAAAACCCGACGATTATTCAAAGCATGACGTCGGGTATTTGGGCCCGCCTTTACAGGACACACGCTAGTGTCTGACCACATTTGACAACGCAGTGCTCAATTTATTAAAAAACATAGTGTTTATTTTTCAAAGGAACGTTTTTGGACATATAATATGTCGACTGACGATACATTGGCGTTGTATGAAGTTTAAGTTACATTTCATCAGCTGGCCGATGCTTCTATCCAAAGCGACTTACAGGTGAGACTGGGAACAAGTCAAACGTGCAGTCAGTTTTGGAGCAGTTTCATAAATGTTAAGAGTTGCGACAACTGGACTGGAGTCGCGTTAGGAAACAGAACGAGGGGTTATTATTGGTATATAATCTGCTGGCTGCCATTTACTTTCCCTGGGACACAGATTTAAACACATACCAGTGTTGATTCTTAATATTGAAATTACTATGAGTCATCACCACCTTTGTTCCAAAGTAAACTTCAATGGATCTCAACTCAAACTACATAATACGTTATTTTGGATGGAAACAATCAATGCATACTTTAAAACACACACAGATACTCATACAGTAGGCCTTAACTGTGTAACAAGTTATTGTTGCACAGTGAACTAGAAATTGGGATAACTGAATCCTTAATTATGAGTCATAATGTATATAATATTATGTACAATATTAACCTATTCAGAGATTGTAGCACATTGTAGTTTAACATACAGCTCGCTTAATGCCCTAATGCAAGGGTCCAACAGATTACTGATGACATACTGCCATAGATACCTTTGCTTCGCTTTTCATTTCATTTCATTCTCTGATAATCACGATATACCTCAGTTAGTCATAGTCCACACACCCTTACATTTTTACCACTCACCGACAAATAACAAATCACATTAGTTCTTGATTTTGTCATATGCAATAAAGAGTAGTTCACAGTGGAAATATTGCATTTCCAACCATCCAAATGCGAACTTTTATTGTAGATCAGAAAAAAGTTAATATTGTATGCAGACAATATCTAACTAAGCAATACAATTCAATTATATATCTGAATTATTACATCATTATTTTTGTTTTTTCCCATAACATTGACTGTGACCCGTTCCCATGGTTAATTGATGGTTGATGGCATTGATGGCATCAATATATATACAGCCTATGAATATAAAAAAAGTTAATATAAAGGCTTATTAGCATGCATATTATAATAATTGTTAGCATATATATTGCTAATAATTGCTTATAACAATTTAGCATACATATTTAAATTATTATCACTCATGACAATGAATGATATTTAACAATATTATGATATTTATTATGATATTTTCAACAACTTATAAATAGCCAATTCAAAACAATAATCAACCAAAATTCGGAACTCATAATTTAACTTTCTTGCAGGCAAAAATAAACCTAATTTGATTACGAATTTTGGAAAGTATAATACCGTATATTAGTGGGTTTACAATAGGAGGTATTATAAGAAACTCTAATGATAATGCATTTTTAATTCTTGGTGACATGTCTGCTGAGCCAAACCGCATGAACATCACATCAAACAACACAGCCACAGTCACATTGAGCAGAGTCAGTAAATGTGGCAAACAAGTCTGCATGAATTTCCCTCGGCTCTCTATGGACTTCACACATGTTTTGAGCAGATAAATGTATGACACAAAAATATAAACAAAATGAAAAAAATAGATGATAATGGTAATGTAACCTAGAACTGCGTTTGTCACACCTGGAGAACAAGCGATTTTAACAATCAGCCAGCTGGCACAGTAGAGTTTATCTATATGTGAGCCACATAATTTCAATGTAGATGTTTTCATCAGAGCAACAAGCACATTTAAAGTAGGAATAATCCAGGAGAAGCATGTAAGCAGACAGACATTCTGCTTCTTCATAAGAGAGTGATATTCGAGTGGTCGACATATTGCTGCATACCTGTCATAGGCCATCAGTGCAAGGATAGAATATTCAATGCAGACCGAGGAATATATGACCAAACTCTGCACCACACAGCCCCCAAACGAGATCACATGACGAGAGTACAGCAGGTCTAGAAGGAACTTAGGGTAGAAACCAGCAGTTCCATAAATAGCGTTGAGGCACAAGTTACACACGAAAATATACATGGGTTGGTGGAGGCTCTGGTCCAAGATGATGGTCAGAACCAGGGAAATGTTAACCATCAAAATCACAAAGTAGCACAGAAGTGTTAGGGAGAACAGAACCATTCTGTTGGTGGTCTCCTCGCTCAAGCCTGAAAGTGTCAACATTGTTGTGACAGAAGTGTTATCCATGATCAAAGTCAAAGTCAAAGTAGTAGATCATTACATGATCTACAGTAGCCTCCTCTTCACCTTCACTGTGAGTGAGGCATCATTGGTGCTTTCAGAGTCATGTAGTCACTAAGTGTTTACCATGTCCCCATGTGGCCTGCAGAGTGGTTCATGTGAATGGTTAATGAACACATCCACACTGGTCAGGGCGCCACCACTCATTCATAATGTACCTGAGAAATACCCTTTATCATGTATCTATGTTTTTGGTCTTTGCAATGTTTCAGTGCCCGTAGGAAGTACAGACAGACAGACAGACAGACAGAAATACTTTAATGATCCCTGAGGGAAATTGCATTTGTTATAATACTCCGGGAAAAGAAAAGACAGACACTCTATGTATAGTAGAGTGTTAGAAATATAAATATGTAATATAAACCTATGTAACGATATACAAAAAAATATACTGTACATAAATGTACATACATCTAGGCATACACTATAGAAGTAAATAGCATACACGAAGATGTAGCATGTAAGATTTGGTAAGCGGAATGACCAGTTATGCAGTGAATGACCAGTTATGCAGTGACTACTAAGATGATAGTGACAAATTATATAGTTTGATGACCACAGGCAGGAATGATTTCCTATGTCGCTCTGTGGTGCATCTCGGTGAGAGGAGTCTTCTGCTGAAGGTACTCCTCCGCTGAGCCAGGGTGGAAAAGAGAGGGTGAGAGGCATTGTCCAAGATAGACCGTAGCCTGGACAGCATCCTCCTTTCTGCCACAGTCGTCAGAGTGTCCAGTTCCTCTCCCACTCCATCACCGGCCCTCTTGATGAGTCTATTAAGGCTATTGGTGTCCGCGACCTTCATCCCACTGCCCCAGCATGTGACAGCGAAGAAGATTGCACTGGCAACAACAGACTCATAGAACATCCTCAGCACTGTCCTGCAGATGTTGAAGGACCTTAGCTTCCTCAAGAAAAAGAGTCGGCTTTGGACCTTCTTGTAGATAGCCTCTGTATTTCTGGTCCAGTCCAACTTGTTGTTGAGTTACACCCCCAGGTACTTGTACTCCTCAACAGTGTTGACAGGAACCCCCTGGATGAACACAGGGCCCACCGGTGTTTTTGCCCTCCTTAGGTCCACAATGAGCTCCTTTGTCTTTGTTCCGTTGAGCTGCAGATGGTTCAGCTCACACCAAGAGACAAAGTTGCCCACAACAGTCCTATATTAACCCTCGTCACCCGCTTCAATACAACCAACTATTGCGGAGTCATCAGAAAACTTCTGAAGGTGGCAGTGCAATAGTTAGTCCGCGGTGTAGAGGGTGAAGAGGAAGGGAGAGAGGACCGTCCCCTGTGGTGCCCCAGTGTTGCTGACCACACTGTCAGATACACAGTTCTGAAGGCGAACAAACTGTGTGGTCTGCCCATCAGGTAGTCAACAATCCAGGACACCAAGGGGGCTTCCACCTGCATCGCAGCCATCTTCTCACCTAGTAGACCCGGTCATAAGGTGTTGAAGGCACTGGAGAAGTCAAAGAACATGACTCTCACAGTGCTCGCTGGCTTGTCCAGATGATAATAGACTTCAGCAGGTAGATGATGCCGTCCTCGACTCCCAGGCGGGGCTGGTAGGCAAACTGTAGCTGGTCAGAGAAGGGTCTGACCATAGGCCTTAGCTGCTCCAGGACGAGCCTCTCCAGGGTCTTCATGATATGGGACGTCAGAGCCACCGGTCTGTAGTCCTGAGGGCTGCTGGGATGTGGCGTCATTGGGACAGGAACGAGGCAGGACGTCTTCCAAATCAGAGGGACCCTCTGGAGGTGCAGGCTCAGGTTGAAGACGTGATTAAGTACTCCACACAGCTGGGGGGCACAGGCTTTAAGTACCCTGGGGAACACACCATCAGGGCCCGCCGCTTTGCCAGAGTGGAGTCTAATCAGTTGTCTTCTCACCAGGTCAGGCGTGAAGGACACTGTAGAGGTGTCAGTGGGGGGAGGGATAGGGTCCTCATGTAGTGGAGGACAGGATGCAGAGCAGGGGGGAGGGGTGGGGCAGGGTGGAGGTGTGAAGTAGCTGGGCGTGAATAGAGGTGGTGAGAGGCAGACTGTAAGGAGGGGGAGAAGGAGGGAGGCGTAGTGCCACTAGTTGTTGGGCTGCCAGCAGCAGTAGCAGCAGAGTCTTGTGGGGGAGGGGCAGGGGCCGCAGTATCAAACCTATTGAAGAAAAGGTTCATTGGCCCGAGCCACACTGCCCTCCAACCCCATGCTACCAGTCTTCTGGAAGCCAGTGATGGTTCTCATGCCACTCCACACATCCCTCGTGTTGTTTTGCTGGAGCTTCTTCTCCAGCTTTCTCCTGTACTTGTCTTTTCCCTCCTTAATTTTGAGTTTGAGTACCCCCTGTACTCTCCTCAGCTCAGCACGGTTGCCCTCTCTGAACGCCCTCATCTCACCTCATCGGTCACAGGCTTCCACTTCACCAGAGGCACATAGCAGGGTTTGAGGTGAACCATATTGTGATCTGACCTGCCCAAAGGGGGGAGAGAAGATGAGCTGTATGCGTCCTTAATGTTAGCATACATCAGGTCCAGGTTCCTCTCCCCTCTGGTAGGGCAGCTCACGTATTGCTTAAAAGTCGGTAGAACTCTATCCATGGTGATGTGGTTAAGTCTCCCGACATGATGATGAGGGCGCTGGGGTGTTTAGTCTGTAGTTTGGAGACGGTGGTGTGTAAGGTGCCGCAGGCAGCTGTTGGGTTTGCAGTTGGAGGGATGTACACCATGACGATGATGACGTGCAGGATCTCCCTAGGTAGATGGTATGGACGTAGTCCAACGGCCAACACTTCGGCATCAGGGCTACACAGCTGTTCTTTAATATTGTGAACTCAAAGGTTGGAGTAGAGTAACAGGCGGCATGCAGCTTTCGCGCACGCGCACTTGTATTCCTATAGAATAGTGGGAGCTTAAGTAGATTTTTCATGTATGTAGGCCTATCTGAAATTACACATAGGCCTATGTGGCTTCAATGGCTTGCCATAGCCTGTGAAGAATAAAATGTTTAAAAGGCTTGCCATAATGGAATTCTGTCGTTCATCTACGAAACGTAGCCTAAACACATGTTGAATTGGCGCAAAAGCTATGGCACCCGACGGCCGACGTCAGGTTGGTATGTAGCCGCCTTTACCAAACAGATGCTTTGCTCATCTGCTTTCAAGTTCACCAAAGTCTAACTAAACTTGATATAATATGTAGCCTACCCATTTTGAATGGAAGACTGTCTAAACTTTTGGTAGCCTACATCCTGCTGCTATTGGAATATTATGCTAGATTGTTTAGCTTTAAGCATTTTAATCATGCTAACGGAACTGGAGAAAGACGCAACAACCTGATTATATGAAAAATAGTAACGCACAGTGACTTGGATAAGTAACTTTGATCTGATTACAACTAATGCCATGCTTTCATTCCAAGTTGGTGCTATTCCTCACCCGTCCGTAAATTGTGCCCGTCCATAGCAAGTGTGCATGACCGTAGTGTGAAAATTCAGTGAAAATTTAAGTTACTCCCAAAAACGTCAAAATCAAGGATGCACACCATCGTGCCATGCTCAACCCATATCCAAAATCTTTGGTCGATCTGACAGTCAGCGCAATATGCGAGCCACAGACACAGACACAGTGACAGATGTTTCTTGCTTTATAGATAGATGGAATGGATTCCTGAAAAAAACTATTTTGTGGCGCTGTTTCTTGAACCGCAATGTTTGGTTGATCAAAACATGTATTGACTGACACGTAGAACGACTTGTATTGAATCATTAGGGAGACACTTTGTGATTGAGTGTCGACTCTGACTTGTTGGCGTATTGTGAATGAAATAGTAATAGTAATATAGTAATAGTAAGTCCTTTTTTTCAATCAAATTGAGCGGCCATTTGACCAGGGTTACCAACTTTGGGTACCCGGCTGGAGTAAGAGTGGGAGATTTTGACACACGCCCGAACGTGACATTTGCAACCCTGATAATATGACTAAACTAGAAAGTGGGTGAAAGTTATTGTAGCTTTCAATCGTTGGTATTGTCTGGATAAGGGAAAACACATATTAATTCATCCTCTATTCCATATCCTTCAGTACCTTTTGTACTTGAGGAAGTACCAATAATATGAAAGGAGTATTGGTCGAGATATGGTATTGTTTTAGTCTGGCAGTTGCCTACCTTTAATAAATAGCCTACCACAAATTATGCTTTAACCCTGATCTATGTTGTGGAAAAAAAACCCCGATCTATGTTGTGTACTTACTACAACTTACTACAAATAAGTAAAATGCGCAAGTAAGTATACAAAACAAAAAATAATGGCACAAATATAATACCCGAAAGAAAAAGTCCTACCAGGTTATTGATAACCTGGTCACGGGGCGGCAGTAGCTCAGTGGGTAGAGCTGGTGGACAGAGTGGGTCGTCCACTAACCGTAGGGTCGGCGGTTCGATCCCCGCGCTCCTCACTTCCAAAAACTGTCTGCATGTCGAAGTGTCCTTGAGCAAGACACTGAACCCCTACTTGCTCCCCGGGCGCTGAACATAGCAGCCCACTGCTCCTATGTACCATAGGATGGGTCAAATGCAGAGAACAACTTTCGTTCCCGTATCCAAAAAATACTGAGAATGACCAATAAAGACCGAAAGGTCCATTCTTCTTCTAAACCCCGCATAACCTTACCCTCATGCACTTGTTTGTTGTACGTCTTGGCACTTAAACTGCGCTTTGTAAGTTAGCACTTTGATCGCACTTGGTAACTTGGCACATAGTCAGAGATGTTGTATACTGGCAATGGTTGATCTAGCAATTGAAATGCTCGAAACTTGTTCTGGTGACTTTCTTACTGTATTAGCTGCAATGAAATGTTGTACCCTCTTATGACAAATGTACTCTTTGTAAGTCGCTTTGGATAAAAGCGTCTGCCAAATGCCCTAAATGTAAATGTAAATGTAAATGTAATG
>OMKI01062287.1:0-20744 GCA_900302315.1 Phycis blennoides | reverse complement strand
AAAAGGGTCTTTGTCCAGAGATACTAAATCAACAAATTAACAGTTTAATTATTTCATGACAATAAGAACTAATAAATAAATTCAAAAGAAAAAGACAAAAAGAAAATAGATAAGATGGCCTGCTCGCTAAACCTCCCACACACACACTCTCATACGCTCAGCCACGCCGCCAGTTACCAGGTATGACATTCAGGCTGTCCCAGTCCACACATCCACACACACACACCCAGCACACACAGCCGATCCGACCGGGCGAATGCCGGTCACGTCGGTTCTTGGGAGAGCAACCGGTCCCCGGCAACCCAGGGGTCGAGCAGTTACTGGCGGTAGACAGTCAAACAAAGCAGCAGTAGCAGTAAAGAGGCATGCAGCAGCACAGGGAGGCAGAAGCATCAAGCGCAGCCAGCAATAGTCTGTTGTGGCGCGGCCAAACCGCGGAGAGTCCTGAATAAAGCAGCCGCCGCACACTAAGGGGTCGGCGAAGCAGCAGTGTTCCTGTACCTATCTCAAGCGTCTGGAGAGTTCAGTGGGTCCCGACCAGCGGCATCCACCCGAGGGGAAGAGCGAGGAGGGTCCGCTCGGAGCAGTGGAGAGCGGAGCCTCTGCTATTTTGCGGGTGATGCGTTCGCTACGAAAACGGACAAAAGAGCTATTTGGCTATGGCCAAGCTGGCTATGGCTATGGCCAGAGCAGTACCTGCGTTGTGTATACCTGTGTTCTTTAATCATCCCTACCAATTGAAGCAGGACAGCAACCACCTCAAGCCAAAGGGTCCACTGCCACGGGAGCGGAGAAGGAAGTGCGCAGCCAGGAAGTGGGCGGGCCTTCGAGCCAGGAAGTGAGAGTCAGAGGGAGGGGCACAGCCTCCTTTTATCCCTTCGTCTCGTGCCCGATTGGCCAACAACTGGATAGGGTGCAAGGCAGCAGGCTCACCTGCCTTCTGGGGCAGTGGCATATCATACTGCTACAATCCACCCCCCCGTTTTTTTCATCGTCGACCCGATGTCGACCCGATGATGTGCTCTAAAGAGCTGTCGCTCGGGCCGTCCGTCGCATAGCAGTATCGTTGCTCCCCAAGGGAGAAGCTGCTAAAGGGGGGGGATGAATAGAGGTTAGGGGTATCATCATGTTGGCAGGAAGTGCCAACCTTGGTCGTGCTGTCCGTTGGACAGCGGTGGTGTCACTTTCTGGGGGTGCGACGGCCAAAGGGGCGGAATGAGGAGAGGGCAAAAGTACTGACACAGTGGTGGGCGGTGCCAACACAGGTGCATATTGGACTTCCCCCGTGGCCTGATCAACTAGTAGGGGAGAAGTTTCCCTTACCAAGGCCAACCAATCGTCGTCCGATGACTCGTCGTGCATTACTGGCTGATCAGGCGGACTGGAAAGAGAAGCAGAAGTGCCACCTGGAGAAGCAGTCCCGGTGACAGCTTTCAGCAGAGTACGATGCACCCATTTGACCTTAGCAAGGTCATCAACTGGTGCAACTGTGTACACAGGACCTTCTCCAGGGGGAGCTTTAATCACCCTATGCACCACTGATTTCCACTTATCCTGAATCTTGTGACGGCCTCTCCGACCGAAATCCCTTAACAGCACCAATTGGCCCTTGACCAGGGGCTCGGTCCGAACCGTCTGGTCGTGGGTTCTCTTCCGTCGCTGCGCTGCAACCTTCAGCCGGTCTCGAGCACCTTCGAAAGCCAGGTGCAACCGGGTCTGGTGCTCCTGAACCCAGTCGTTCACCGTGCCACCAACAGGATCCTGCACTCTCCCCAACAAAAAATCAACTGGGAGGCTTGCCTCGCGACCAAACATAAGAAAGAATGGAGAATCACCAGTAGATTGGTGGGGGGTGGTGTTATAAGCGAACAGTACCTGTGATAGACAAGAGTGCCAGTCACGCTTTCGAGATGCTGGCAGAGTGCGCACCAGATCATGGAGGGTGCGGTTAAACCGTTCGCACTGACCATTCCCAGCAGGATGGTACGGGGTGGTTCGGGATTTTTTAATCCCATAAAGTTCACAAAGCTGCTGAATAAGTGTACTTTCAAAGTTTCGACCCTGGTCAGAATGAATCCGTGCTGGGACACCAAATGTTGAGAACCACTCAGTGACTAGCACCTGAGCCACAGTAGAGGCTTGTTGATCACGAGTGGGAACAGCAAGGGTGTATTTGCTGAAAATGTCTGTCAACACGAGGACGTTCTCAAGCCCGTTATGGGTTGGTTCAAGCAGGGTGTAGTCTATAGCCAAAATTTCATTCGGCTCCGAAGCTAGCAAATGCCCCAGGAAACTACGGGCCGGAGGTCCGGAATACTTGGCCACTTGGCACTGCTCGCAGGTTTGACACCAGCGTCTCACGTCGGAGGACATCCTCGGCCAATAACACCGCTGCCTAAGCAATTCCAAGGTCCTATCCACCCCTTGATGACCATGGTTTTGGTGTACCTCAGTGAGGACTTTCTCTTTCAGAGCAGCCGGCAACAGTACTTGGAGAACTTCTTCCCCACCGTCGGAGCGCAAGACTTGCCTGTATGCCACTCCAGCCCGTTCAATCAGTCGATCCCACTGTTTGAGGAGCACCAGAGCTAGCTGGGATAACTGCTTGCGTTCCTCACGGCTAGGGTATCGCTTCTGCCGCCAAAATGCTAAAACCTCTGAGATCACTAGGTCAGCCTGCTGAAGTGCACCAACATCAGCAGGTAGATGGTGAGGCAGAGCCATGACGGCAGCCAAGCTCGAGGCATCGGGGCCTCGAGCTTGTAGGGCTTGTTTCAAGGGTTGTGGGAGCGATGTACCGGAGACTATCGTCTCAAGGTCTACCACGCCAGGTAGGTGAAGGCGAGACAGAGCATCCGCGTTTGAATTACTCTTGCCGGGGCGGTAACGAATCTCGAAATCAAAGGCTGCGAGTTGGGCTGCCCAACGTTGCTCCAGGGCACCGAGTTTAGCTGAGGACAAATGGCTGAGGGGATTGTTGTCTGTAAAGACAGTGCATTTGTGGCCCAGCAAATATTCACGGAATTTCTCTGTCATGGTCCATTTTAGCCCCAGAAACTCTAGCTTCATGGAGCTGTAGTTGACTGGGTTGCGCTCGGTCGGTCTCAAACCTCGGCTCGCAAATGCTATGGGCCTAACTTTCCCTTCCTGCTCTTGGAAGAGTACGGCGCCCAAGCCCCCATGACTGGCGTCCACCTCCAGAATGAAGGGAAGGGAGAAGTCGGCATAGGTCAGCACAGGAGCGGTAGTGAGTTTGGACTTTAAGGCCTCAAAGCCCTGCTGGTGTACTACCGTCCATTTTTCTGAAACCCAATGCTCAGAACGCTTGGACTTTAATCCCCCTAGCTCAGCCACAAGGCGATGTAGAGGGGCAGCCAACTTGCAAAACCCTCCACAAAACGGCGGTAATAGCTGGCAAATCCGAGAAAGGACCGCAGCTCCAAGATGGTAGTGGGGGGCTGCCAGTTGGTTACCACTGCCACTTTGCTTGGGTCAGTGGAAACGCCGTGGGTAGAAATAATATGCCTCATGAGGTGAGTACCTCACCTCTTGCTGGAAAAATGCACACTTTGACAGCTTTGCCTTCAGGCCCTCTTGTTGTAGTCGCTGCAGCACCACCTCCAGCCTCTCCAAGTGTTGTTGGAAGGTGGAAGAGAAAACCACAATGTCGTCCAAATACAAAAGCAAGGACTGACATTGCTGGTCTCCAAAAATCCTTTGCATAAGCCACTGGAAGGTGCTAGGCGCGTTACATAGCCCAAAGGGCATGCGGTTCCACTCAAAAAGGCCGAAGGGAGTGCAAAAAGCTGGCAACGCTGATTGTACCCGCTGGCTAAATCCATGGTGGAGAACCAGCGGGCAGATGTGCGCGGAACATGTGGCTGAAACGATTTTCATGGTGCCGCCAGGGATGCGGTAAGCCTTCTTGCCGCGCACCTTGACCTTACCACTGGCTTCCAAAGGAGGGTCCATTGTGGCCTGATGGCATTTCTACAATGCCTGCACCACAGATTTTGGTGCTTCAGTGACTGTGGACAGATCAAACAGGGCAAGGCCATGTTGCCCGAACAGCATACTGTAACATCTTTGCAGGATGTTCATCCCCAAAATTCCAGGAGCGTGAGGAGATGCATCCACCGGAGGGTCCCTGACTACCAGTACCCCACATCTTGGCAACGACCTGTCACAGAGCTCGACTTCAAGCTCCAAATAGCCAAGGTAGGGGATAGGCAAACCATTGGCTGCTCGAAGCTGCAGCCAATGGCAGGAGCGAAGCTTCTCTTGGCCCCAAGCCTCAAAGTGCTGACGGAAGAAGCTCTCCGTGACAGTGGACACCAAAGACCCAGTGTCCACTAAGCAAGGAACCATTACTCCCCCCATAACTACGTCCACATGTGGACAAGCAGCAACTAACTCTGCATAGTCCCCTAAAAGAACTGGTGAGCCAGTGGTTGCCCCCCCCGAACTTTGGCTCCGCAGTGCGGCGGGGGCTAGTTTCCCAGATGCTGATCTGGCTCGCGTTGCGTGCCCGGCCGAGGGAAAGCCGAAGCTGAAGTTCGAGGACGGGGAGGGCCACGCACCCCTTCACACTCCCTCGCAAAATGGCCAGGTTGCTGACACCGCCTGCAGATAATAGGACCACGGTAAGGGGGATGATTACGCTGCTGACTGGACTGCAGCTGAGCAATGGTTTCAGTGAGTCTGTTCAGCTGTTCCTGTTGGAGCTTCAACATCTCTCTCACCTCATACATCCCCGGTTGGACTAGCCACCGAAGGGGTACTCTGAACACCGTACTGTAAGCCCATCACTGAAGGAACTGAGTGGCTTCGGCCCCGCACAACTCCTGGCAACCCCTCCCGCTCCCACCTAATGGCCTCTGCCCTTACTTCAAGCAGAGAGACGGCAGGCTGCCCGTGTACAAGTTGTTTTAATTGTTGGCATGCACATTTGTGAATGATAGTGATAGTGAGTGATAGTTTGTGGGAGTTATTGGCAAAAAATCGTGGTTCCTGATCATACCACCACCTAGTCATTTTTGGTGTGTGTGTGTTACAGGGGCCAGTCCTTACCACCCCTGTTAATTTCATTTGAATAACTGTTGTGGTGTGGGCACAGTGGCCAATTTCAACGACAACTGCAAATGAACTAACCTCAGGGGGCCAACAGCAAGGATTGTACCAAGTTTCGTATCGATCGGACAAGCCGATATTGAGATATAATAATCTTCACTTTTTAGAGCGCCACCTCGTGGTCATGTCCCCAAATTTTGCACTGAGCCGCAGAAGAATGTGCCGATGTAGTAACCCAAGTTTTATGTAAATCAGAGACTCCAATGGGGAGAAATGATTTGGAGCCAAATCGAGAAATTTTTTTAATTTTATCAAAATGTATTAGCAAATGACAACTTTTGGTCACTAGGGCCCATAGAAGCTGTGTGCAAAGTTTCGTGCAGATCGGTGAAAGCGCCTAGGATGAGTACTCAAAAGTAGGTTTCCGATATTTTGTGCTGTAGTGAAAAAAAGATCTAGACGGAAATGGCTAAGTGAAAACAATAGGACCTTAGCAGGTCGTGACCTGCTCGGGCCCTAAATATATAATATTATATATACGAGGCGTGCTGCAGCGGATCCAGAACGCTGCAGCATGCCTCGTGTTCAACTGACACAAATTTTCCAACGTGACCCCCCTCTTCCATGACTTCCACTGGCTCCCTGTAGTGGCTCGCATCAAATTCAAAACGATGCTACTGGCCTACAAAGCCGTTAATGGAACTGCCCCTACTTACCTCCAAGCGTTAGTGAAACCCCATGCCCCTGCTCGAGCACTCCGCTCAACTACCTCAGCTGGTCCACTGGTACCTCCATCACTAAAAGGTGGAAAAGGTCGGATGGCGAAATCACAACTCTTCTCCGTCTTGGCACTGCAGTGGTGGAACGAGCTCCCTGCCAATGTCAGGACTGCAGAGTCACTCCCCATCTTCCGGAAGAGACTCAAGACTCACTTGTTCAGAGTTCACCTGAACCCTGCATATCATCCATCCTCTACCAAAAAAACTCAAAACACAAAACCCTACCCTTATACCCTTGTATATTGTAAGTCTTGGCACTTTATAATCGCTCTTTGTAACTTGGCACTTAGCCAGAGATGTTGTTTACTAGCAATGGTTAACCTAGCAATTGAAAAGGTTGAAACTTGTTCTGGTGACTTTCTTACTGTATTAGCAGCAATGAAATGTTTCACCTTTTTATGACAAATGTATTCTTTGTAAGTCGCTTTGGATAAAAGCGTCTGCTAAATGCCCTAAATGTAAATGTAAAAATAATATTCCAGCCTCCAAATGGCCATTTTGAAACCCGCCTGGGTATTACCCTACAAAAAACACTGCTGAACACAGATTTTTTTTTGTTTTTTCCATGTACTTTGAACCTGTATTTGGTAAGGCCTGTGGCTGTGGCCCCATCGAGTTTCCAGGCTAGAAGACCACAGCCACAGGCCACAGGGACACTCAAAACACTACTTTATTTTTAGGCTTAAAGTGAATCTGACACTTGGATAAGAAACTACCAAGGCTTTCAGGAATGATCAAGCTTGTGTCTGCAGTTATAGGGGTTCAAGAACAGTAACAATTTTATTTTGGGTATGTCGTTTTCAACCTTTTCTTCAAAAATAGGACTGCTTCCCATTAAAGTCCAAGTCATGTGACTCGGGTCCACACCTCTGGTATCCACAGATACTCTGTGAATACCAAAAAGAAGTGATTACTTCACCGCATACTACATATTCTGTCATCAGGTTGATCATTTCCATGTTCCAGGTTACTGCACCAAGATAATTCAGTGTCTGTGCAATGTACAACCATCATGCACACCATCAATGCACATTTTTCTTTACAGATTGGGGTGGGCCGAGCTCGCCTGGAGACCATCCTGATCATGTGACTTCACATTCTGTTTTGATACACGGATCAGTCTGGACCTCGAGCCGCCCACGTCGATTGCCCCGAATGTAATCGGGGCAAATCAGGGATTGCATCGTAGTTTATGACACAGGCCACCACTGGAAAACAGTAATAGCCTCTTTTGAAGCAATGAGTGGTTACGTTAACATTAGTAGAGTAAACACAGCTATAAGTGTAGGCGACAAAAACATTAGTAGAATAAACACAGCCATAAGTGTAGGCGACAAGAACCATGCTCTAGTGTTTTCGCCGTTCTTCTTTATGTATCCACTGAACAGTGCACCATGATGGTGTCACATGTTTTGTTTTGCTGATTGGCTGAAGTTCAGCAGTGTAAGAGGCGGCAAGAGGTCCTGACTGATCAGTGTAATGAAACAGAATGTGAAGTCACATGATCAGCTGTGGTGGGGGGGAGGGCAGTCATAATGGTGATACTATCATTGCAAGCTAAAAGGTTATCTTAAATATTACTCTTTCTTGTGTCTACATTTATGTAAACATATGATACACTTGATTATAGTCATCTTATATAATCATGTTGGAATTAAATTATGTCTCTCAACTTAACCCCTTCATGTTTTTTCATGTTCGTTTGTCTGTATAACATACCAAAGGTAAATAGAGTATATCGCCACAACTGCAAGAACTATAATACTATAATTGGTGCCAAATGAAATATAACACCTGTGAGATTGTTGTGCCAGTAAAATAATCAATGTGAATACTACTTGGTTAGGGTGAATAAAGCTACACAGTGGAAGATTTAATTTCCACCTGAAACAAATGTAATGTTATACATTGAATACCACCAAGTGCATTATCAGTTGGTAGCATAGGGTCATAGCACAACATCTGATCAATACCTGGGTCATTTGATGCCAAACAAGTGAAATAGTGCCAAGATAGAGATTTTAGTAGAGGTTTAGGTGAAATCTCCAAATAAATCAATAAATCCAATGCAAACCAATGCAAAATTGACAATATATATGTGATGAGTCACAAACAGGCAGAAAACTTGAGATTCCATTGTACAATGTTGACACTTGACCCCTCAATTGAAAGGTCAAATTGAATGACACCAAGGCAATCACAATTGCACCATACGCCCACAAGATAGCGACAAAGAACTGTGTTCTAGTTGAAGGCAATTTACCTATTTCCTCAGAATCACGATTTTAGCTACTATACATTGATTGAAAATACCATATTTATTTGCAAAATGGTGCCCAGACACTTTATTATCCATTTATGTTGGTTTTATAAAAATCTTTGATGGCAAAAACCACAAAGGTAACACATGACATAATTTTTGGTTGTAAAGAAATTGGTTCTAGATCACTTTGAACATCTCTTTAATAACTCATTTAGGAAACATTAATGTCATTATGATTCAAAATGTTTACGCTCAATCAACCCCCCCCCCTCCTAAAAACGAATCTGCTAGACCAGGATCATAACTCATAGGTCGTTACATTTTGACACCAAGGTCATGAATCAAATATTGACACATACCTTATTCTTATTCCCTCTGAGAGAGATGTATTCATAAAAGGCACCTCCTGCATTTGGTCAGCTGTCCCCCAAAATGTGCACCCCTGCTACTGGAAGCATAAAAAGCTTTGCAGTCATTCGAAAAAGCTCCATGATAATAACCGTGCAAAAATATCGGTACATTTTAGAGTTGCATTTGAAAGAGAAACAGCTTAGAGCTGGTTTATAATTTGCAAACAATAAATACACTGCAAACATATACATTTGCTTATCAATTTACAATGTCGTACTGGTCTTAGCTTGAAATTGTCAAAAAAATGCGCTGGTCTCAAAATATCTTGCTCTCAGCTCGACTGCGACGTGGTCGTGAAGTGTCCTCAACCTGGCAACCCACACAAGCTTTGAATCTGGGTAGGAGGAGGTGGCGGGCGGAGACAACCCTCTCCAATATTGTGAATTTAGACTGCAGAATCCATTTTAAACATGTTACTTATTGTATGTTCGTGTGGAATAGTACATATTTATGAAGCTATATTAATTCAAATTAACCATAGGAGTTAAGTGGATTCTGTTAAAATAGCTTTTAGTTTGATATACAGTACATCTGTAGATGCACATCCTCAGTGATGGAACCTGGGGTCATCAGGTGTTTCGGGTCTGCCCCCCTAGCCCCAGCCTAGGGGGGCAGTGGGACTCCTTGGAACCGCACCAGACTGGCAGATGAAGGCCAACCTGGGAAAGCAGCTCAGATTTCCAGAGCACATCGCGGAAACCACCCTGAGACCAGACATAGTTCTGTTCTCAGATTTAATAAAACAGGTGGTCCTACTGGAGCTGACAGTTCCCTGGGAGGAGCGCATGGAAGAGGCCAATGAGAAGCGTGCCAAGTACGCCGACTTAGTGGAGGAGTGCCGCAGACGGGGGTGGCGTGCCCAGTGTGTGCCAATAGAGGTGGGCTGTAGAGGCTTCGCAGCGCGATCTCTCTGCAAAGCATACAGCCTGCTTGGAATCACAGGCGCACGCCAGAGAAAGGTCATCAAAACCATCACAGAGGCAGCTGAGAAGGCCTCTAGATGGTTGTGGATCAAGAGGGGCGATCCGTGGGTACATGCTACTTAGACACAAGTCGGGACTTGATCAATCTCGGCTGGGTCGCCTGGGTAAGGGTGTATGATGTTGAAAGACCCGAAATACCCGATGACCCCAGGTTCCATCACTGATGATGTGTCTTAGTGCATCTACAGATGTATATCAACCTACTTATTGTAAATCGCTTTGGATAAAAGCATCTGCAAAATGCCCTAAATGTAAATGTAAATGTAAATGTAAATTTAAAGTACACAGACAAATGAATCTGTTTAATTAATATGATTAATATGTAGATTAATTAATAGAAAGATTAACATGGAGACTATGTGGAATATATTATCTGAGCTGCTATCACTAGAATGCCATATAATGCCGTCAAAAAACCTGGAAACTCATTTAGTCCATTAAAATCCCATCTCATTGTTTAGTATAACATATGGTCATGGTTTGGTGAAACCTGAGGATGCTTGACAGGTCACATAGAACAGATTCTGGGTTCCTTGAAACCTCTACCTCGTACACATAGCAAGGGCTTAGGCCTGCTATCCCAATCACTGCCCATGCGAGAACATAATATCCATGGAAACCGAACTGAACTCCAGAAAGAGTTCACCCGCTAGCACCCATTGGATAAGTCAGATAGCATATGCTCACAAGAGCTATTCAGGAGAAGCTTCCCATTTAAGCGGAGCTTCAAACTTTGATAGAATAAAACAATGTACACAATATTTAAGTTTTTAAGTTCAGTGTTCACTCTTGAGACTGACTCAGGCTCACTTATTTTACTCACTTACTGCATTGTTTTACCTGAATGAACTCAGAGCCTTAGATTTTTTAATACATCTGTATACAGTATATTTCTGTTGTTTACAGTTACAGGCTTGTCATGTTAACTATAAATGCCTTTGCCCTGGCACTTGGGACACGTGTGTATGGTGAGATAAGCGACCATAAATATAGCTTTGGCTGGAATATTAATTGGAGAAGGCCTCTGGCAAGTAGGTCAGCTTAGCTGTGTATTTATTTTACTTTTATATTGAACCAAAACATAGAAAAATGACAAAATTCACAATATAGTTATGTCCATTAGACATTTCCAACAAGGGACCATTTCAATTTAAGATTTAAGAGCTATTATTTATAGTAATTTATTAGAAATGACATAATCATCTGTCAGTCTATTATTGAATGAAAGGCGTGAGAATATCCATTTAAACTTGGCTGTGACTGGCACCTTACACCTCTCCATGCTCATTTCTGACCAATCAGGGCATCTCTTCCATGGCTGATTCAGGGAATCCATCTTACCTGTCAATCACAGGTGTGTGAAATGGAACACTTCTCAATGGCAGGAAGCATAGGGAGTGAAGGAGCAGAAAGGGGTAGAAATATTTTTTCTGTTTTGTTTCAAAATACTGCTCTGTCACTTTCTGCTTCTTCTTCTGTTTCTTTACAACTCACAAATCTTACCTAATGCACCTTTAATTACATTCCACCTATTTCAGAAGAAAATATCACAATTTCCAAATGTATCATTACATATTCAAAGGTTTAAACATTCACTGAGTGTTGTGTGCCCATGCAACATTTACGGCTGAATACATACTTAACAAAGGGTCAAAAGGGTTCAGAGTAAATAAGTTATGTACCTCAACACTTTAACTTCTTTTGCATTTTTGTCTGGTGTAGAAATTCTGGTGAGTTCAACAACAATGTTGTAGCAGTTATCAATATAGTAATTTTTTCTGCATAATTACAGGGAGTATATATTTTCTTTCTTTAATTTTATAAGTGGATGCCTGCTGTGATACAAAAGCTATCCCATTTAGATAAAAGCATACATCTAAACCATTAACTATTATATTTGGCGGGTAGATTAAATTATCATCATATATGTACAAATATAATTTTAAAACTGTGTCTATGGAACATTGTTTTCTTGAATAGCCAAAGAGAAGTTTCTTCAGTATTAGAACAAGCAGAACAATTTACCAAATCAATGTATCCTCCTTCTAAAGATAGACGGACCAGTAAACTACATTAAAAAACAGAAATGAAAAGGGGAAGAGAGCTCGTGCATAAAGATCAACCCGTTTTGCTGCAGCTGGAATCACAGGCTTGGGTGGTGGGGGTTTCTTGTTCGCTTTGCTTTGAGATTTGCCAAGGGCTCCTACCACTTCAACAGGTTTACCATAGCAGTCAAAGTTGGAAAGCTCAAAGTCTCGTGGCAAAGAACCCACAATACTGAAATCATTGGAGCGTAGGTCAGACTTGGAGGTGCAAACTTTCTTCCGAGTTTCTACCACCTGCAAGAAGCAAAGGGAAGAAAGAAAAATATAAAAATTAATCTATTGAATTGTGTTCCACAACACACATTTCAATGAGGTTCTTTGGAATGATTCAAAGAACCCCATTGAACCAGACAAAAATGCAAGCTCAGGTTAAATTTTCTTAAGCATATGGATCTGGCCCCTCTGCTGATTTCCAGACAGACCAGGCCCGGGTCGGACCGATCACGAACATTTATCTAATAGGGCGGGTTTGATATGATGGCTGTAAAGTGGAGCGTGCTATGGGAGGGATTTTCATAAACAACCAAAATGGCTGCCGCTGATGTGTCACGTTTGATGGTTATAAGTCTATTCAATTGCATCAAGAGTTATACACTTGTTGATAATGCCCCTTGGAAATCGAAAAATGAACTGATTGAAATTGGTCTGGTGATACAGTTAAGACGCTACATAAACAGAATAGGTCCACTTCGGCGGGTTCAGCTATGAAATAAAGCACACCCTTAATTCTGACATTGAGGGAATATGATTATTTCTACAAGGAAAAATATTGGCGGCTGCCAACATTATTTCACTGACCACCAAAAGGAAACTCTCAACCCCCAAAAATAGAATAATTGAGAAAGCTGCATATAATATAAAAATTTATCTCTTCAATGTGGTCAGTGTTCTGGCCAACATCCATTGTATGTTTAGTACTCTGTTGTAACAAAAACCATGACATCAGTAAACATTAAAGCTCTCAAAACTATCAACAGATAACAGTATTGGTTTCTTTAAAAGTATACATTTTGTGTTTGAAATCGGGTGTGCCAAAAGAGAGAGGTGACAACTGCAAATCTTGAGGAGGCTTTTTCTCAGTTTTAGCTTTTGTGATGTGCCTACTTTCAAATGCCCACAACTTCTCCAAATATTATCAGATTTCCATGTGTTACACATCGTTGGAAAGCTTAAAAACTACACTTTCAGAATCTGTGAATAACTCAAAATGCCCCAGGGACGACTTGTGTCCCTAGTTTCCATGACCTGACACGTTTCTTTTTTTCATGTACCGCTTTTTCATGCTATATTTGTGTCTATAGTTGTTGTCAATGTGATGTCCAAAATTTACATTCTGCCACCAAAATCTACATTAATACAGTTTTCTACTACTTCTACTACTACTTGTACATTCTGAGGTGAAGTATCATCATACAAAATTAGAAACATGGCAATGCTTTACACCATGATGTTTTTTAATCCTCAACGCAAAAATGTGTGGCAAGCGCCTCCCCTAAAACCTGAGGTTAGGTTTTTGGAATGTTTACTTACATAAATATATACATTCCATATCCTTTACGATTGAGCTTTGGTTGTTGGACGCTAACAACAGCAGCATCAGCACCACTGAACTACATTTGACTGCCGTGGCCATGTTGACCACCTAGACCCTAACCTTATGACAGGTTAATAGTCTCATTAGCTCCAGTATTTGATTGGGTTTATTAGCGAGTATACACTCATACAATAACAGATGACCGAAAGGTCCGTTCTTCTAAAAAAGAATATCACATTTGTCTATCGTCACTGGTGATAAACAAAGTGTCTGGGGAAACAATCTTGAGCAGGATCATGTCATATCATGAGTATCATGCTGTTGCCGTTGTCATTTGACCATTAGTAACTGCTTGACTTATGCATTCATTGATATCTATTGAATTATAATGGGTCATCTTGATATATCAGTGGTTTAGAATGTATATAAATAAAACAATACAGTTTTGGTTTCAGTTGTTGCATGTCAAATCTTCCTAAAAAAGCAGGAAGAAATTTAGCTTTAGGGCTTTCTGCCAGAAAGTGTACCCAAGTGGCATCGGGAGCAACTACTTGCACTCAAGTCACTACTCTGTTGTGTCTCCCCTTCATGGCTTTTGCACCATCTGTACAGGTTCAAACACAATTGGTCTATGTAAGTCCATATGATTTTATGAGACTGTCTAGTCGTCTAAAAATGTCCTGTCCTGGTTTCCAGCGGTTTGCAGAAGAGGATGTCTTCTTGAATTGAACCCCCACCTGACGTATACCAATAGCTGAGCCAGGCCCGTTACATCAGTCGATTCAACTGTAATGCATAGAATTCACTGGCTTGTATGCAAAGTAGTAGGCATGATGGCATGTCACTTATGCGTTGTGACACAGTTGTCTGATGAAGGCACCTTTCAAAAAGTCAATTTGGCCTTTTCCCCCAACATTTTCTCAGCCATGTCCACAGCAGCGGGGACAGAAAGATGTCTCAATTGGCGCTCAAAAAAGTCCTGTGGCTTGTTTTTCAAATTATCTTGTTTTGTTTATAAATGTCTGTGCAAGAGCAAAGGTTTCAACCTGTTATTAGACAGAAACTGGGCACATATGACGCAATGAGGCTACAAAGTCCTTATTCCCAGTGTGGCAGGTTGAGTGTTGCTCCACCCCCCCCACTCAATCAGCATCACCGGTGCTTGATTGCGCATTGGTGCCACCTGTCAAATTACCGTGCTCCCTGTGGACGCACTTTGTTTTGTGACGTTCACCTGGCAGGGCTTTTTGGCGTGCTCCGGTTGCATGGTGTGTTTGCCCTGCTTCCTCCGGTTGCATGGTGTGTTTGGCGTGCTTCGTTTGTGGTCGTTTGCAAGGTAAGCATGTGTGCCGCTACACCTCATGGTGTAACAGCGGCGGTGATTTTTGCTATTGTTAGTGTCGTTGGCTGTGCTGGTTGGGTGCAGCGTTGTGGGTGAGGAGTGTGGCGTCCGCTCCATTATCACTGCAGACTGTGACTGGTTCTGCGGTGACTAAGCTCTCTTCGTTCAGGTAAGCGGCTCTTTTATTAACCTCTGTTGGCTATAGTAGCCTTATGCTAAGAGCTGTCTGCTCTCTGTCCTGCTGTAGCTGTTGAAGCCACAGCGGTCCCTCCGTTCTCCTCCTGTGCTCCGTCTGAGGCTGCACTGCACCGCCCAGTGACGTGCGCCACAGCAGCTGTTTCAACCCAAACCATTCCAGCCCTGGTGCGGTCGCTCCGTCTTCCACGCCGTATTTCCCACAGTCCTGTGGGCTTCTGTTGCAGCTGCTGCCCACGCAGCGCCGGGTCCTCAGCCTCACCACAACTCTTGCTGGGTTGATTAATTTCTTTTTTTGTTGTTTAGGTTCTTTTTGGGGTTTATTGGCTTAGGGTTGAATATTCATTTTGCTATTTATTTGGGTTTGTTATATAGTTTTGTTCAATTTGGGTTGAGTTATTTAGTTGCTCATTTGGTTTGTTTCCTTGTGGGTTTGGTTCCTTGTAGGCCAACTGTTTAAAACATTTGTTTTGTTTGTTTCTTAGTTGATTTATTTCTTTTTTTGAGTTAAGGATCTCTCTATTTTGATTATTTCTTTATTGGGTAGTTGCTGTCATCCTGCATGTGCCAACTGCTGACTGTAGAGGTTTCTTTTAATTGTTGTTCACTGTTTTGTGAACTTCGATCACAATACATCAATGATTAGATGTGGCAAATATAACGAAAAGAGCAACATTAATGTAACCCATTCAAGGTTACAGTTGTGGCTTTTGCCTGGGAGCACCCATCACTAAAGATGCCTTCCCATGCATCTACATGCACTCAATCATCAAAATAGTTGTAATTTAAAAATTAAACCAGGGGTGATCAGATTTTCCAGTTAGTATTTATCACTTTTCTTATTTTCTTAATTAGTTCCGATTTCTTATTTAACATATATATATTTAACATAACATTCATGGATTGTGTAGGTGGGATTATGTTCAGGCAACATTCGAGAAATGCGTTCCAGCTCAATTTAACTTCCTTGCGTGATTCACACTGTCTGTAATTTTGTAGCCTAATTGATATTCTATGAACATTATCCCTTACATATTAGACATTGTGATAATAGTCTGTCAATCCACGTACCCCACTTTGACAATAGTGGGCCTAAAAAGCCTACAATAGGACCACCCTTACTGTTGTATATGACAAAGGAAGCAGAGAGTCAACCATGTAGCTGAATGGGACTGGTTGTTGGGGTAAGAGCCGTAAATAAATTATTGAACATTGCATCTTGGCTTGGTGGTCTGGGTCTGTTTGGAACAAAAGACTCAGGAACTACACCTACATTTATATATTCTTCAGTACAGCGCACAAGGAGAGACACAATCAAAACTTTGAATCTGCTTTACTTCCAACTGGATTCAGCAAGAGCTAAGAGAGCACAAGCGTCACTCTAATTGGCTGGACTTCATTTTTACAATTTAGGGCAATGGCCATATTCAATTACTGCCCAGCATAGGATAGACTGACTTTTATTGTGAAACACAAATGTGAACATCAGAATAATCCCACAAGGTTAGCGAGGTTAATATGTATGAAACAAACATAAATCATAATGTATTTTAAGAATTTCAAAAATGTGAAGGAATTTACCAATAACATACATGCAACTTCATGCAAACTTACAATTTTTTTTTATTTATATTTACCTGCAGTGTGCTGACATGTATCGGTGTACCACCAGTGCCATTGATTGTGTTGTTAGCTTTACCAAGGGTCTTCTTTCCTTCTTTTTCCTTCAAAGCTTTTTCCTTAGTAGCCATTTTTGCTTTCTCCTCTTCAATCAATTTTGGACTGTTTAACATCACCTGGGTATACAAAATTATTTATAAGACTTTAGCAACAGTAAGGGGATATTTTTAGAAGAAGAAGAATATTTTGTATTGCGTTATACATACTGAATAACCATTGCCCTAAGAAATGTAATACCAACAAAAACCACGTTTGCAAAAAAACCTTTGCTGCCAAGATTGATTACGTGTAAATGTAATAAACAAGCATATTTTTATGTGAAAAATCACCTGAACCACAGCGTATTCCACAAGTGAAGAAAATCCAAACAGCAGACATGTGATGAGCCAGATATCGATGGCTTTCACATAGGAAACCTTTGGAAGCTCTGAAGCCAATAGCATACTTTCACTGGACAGAGAAAGCACTGATAAAATACCTAAAAACAGAGATAATAGATTACTTTTTTGTGTTACTGTAAGTTATATTTGTCCTTGTATAACAAAAACACAGGAAATTGATACAAATATGTATTGGAATGAATGGAAGAAGTATCCAAAGCCATAGGAGAGCATGAATGAATACTATTATCTTTGCAAGGGTTTATAAGAGTTTTATATGTAGCAAGGCTGAACAATAGTTTCAGTTACCTTGTCCATGGTTTGATGAACATGCCACTCACCATCAGAATGGATGAGTTGGATAAGCACAGAGGATGGAAGGGTAGTGGATGGCTGGATGCGTGGATGGATAGATATAGATAGATAATCCCAAAGAGTAAAATAATGTTTTTTTCATTGTAAATTCCTTAAAATACTGCAAATGTTTTTTTTTTTTTTTTCAATTTATGTTCAATATTTATTGCTGCTACAACCAAAGCCTTTGTTCCTGAGATCAACATAAAAATATTGAAAGCATATGCGATCATTCAGGGTCTTATCAAAGATGGTCACAAGCATGTCATTTAAATGGGCTTATACCATGGCCAGTGAAAATATAATGTTGAGAGGTGTGGATTATTTTCAGAACAGCACAGCGAGAAACTCATCACTGTTAAAAAATAAGATTTTTTAAAGAAATGTGCAACATTTCCTTAAAAAATAAGATTTTTTAAAGAAATGTGCAACATTTCCCTCTCACATCAGCATGCCAATGTTCCATTAGCTAAAACAACCTCATAACAAACTAACAAAATAGCAAAAATAAAGTATTCTGCTTTACGACTGTTATATATATCCTCAAAAGTAACGTTACTTCTACTCTGGCATTTGCTTTGTCAGATTATGTTTCAGAACAAAAACTTGGTTAGAAAAACATGCTTACAAAGCATTTTTGTGTATAGGTATATGTATTTATTCTTTTTAAGAAAGCTAAAGGAATCTACCTAACGAGTCTCAGATGGGACTACATTTAGAAAGCTTTAATCACTCTTTGTAACTTGGCACTTAGTCAGAGATGTTGTACACTAGCAATGGTTAACCTAGCAATTGAAATACTTTAAACTTGTTCTGGTGACTTTCTTACTGTATTAGCAGCAATGAAATGTTTCACCTTCTTATGACAAATTTACTCTTTGTAAGTCGCTTTGGATAAAAGCGTCTGCTACTAGCCCTAAATGTAAATGTCAAAGAGGTCGTCAGTATGGCAGCGTTTTGTTAAAAAAGACACAAAAAACAGAATTTAAAAATCAGAATTGGCACGCATCACAGCGCCATGCATTGGGACCCATTACATTAAACACAGAACAAAAGCTCTGCTGTAACCAAGTCAGACTCGGACCAAGAGTGGAACTGAAACCCATTGACTTCCCCCACACAGCAGTAACCTGATATTTAGGCTACCAGGCTTCCAGCACTGTGGGTGAAATAGTTAATCTAGAGATAATGTGCATAATTTTTTTTTCTTATCTATCGGCTGTAAAGTTGGTAAAATCGATCAAGATTTTCTTTGGTTGAAGCAAACTCATTATTTGTTAATGATTTGCAAGTGGCCGTGGTATAAGCAGGATAAGCTACCCCTAGGTATGCTGTGCAAAGGGCATTCCTTAGTTAGGATTATCCCTTACTAATGGTCCTCTGTAATCATCATCAATTTTGTGGTATTAATGATATACATCCTTTTTTTGATCAAAGAGAAATTCACATAACATTCTGCAAATCTAGAAAATTCACACATACAACAATGCATTTTAATGTATAAGGAAAATAACATGATATATTTTATTCATGGGATCTATTTCATAACATTGTATCCAATTACATGTCACCCTATTATTGTTCTAATGGGAATTTAAAGCTGTATATTTCTCAATATATGATTATGTTTTTGTATTTCTTACCTAATGGTACCCTAGCAGCTGAGGCATCAGGGTTGATCCAGAATGACAACCAGGACAACACGACAATTAACAAAGTGGGAGCATAGACACCCATCAAATAAAAGCCAACTTGCCGACGCAATGTGAAGATCACCTCAACACAGGTGTAGTATCCTATAAATATAGAGATCTTGCTTGAGAAAAACATGAACGTGTCGGAAACATGAGTCAAACAGTAAATTGTATTTTTACTAATAAACTTAAACAAAAAGGAATGTCACCCCACAGAGATTCTCTGAGTGAAGAGACCACCATCAACAAAATATTCATGCTGACTGAGCCACGGGGATAAGTTGGCATGGCTCATTCTTTAGGACACACCAACTGTGGGTGGCTGTGCAAAGTATAAGAGCACCTCTGCATACAGCGCTCAATCATTATATTTGATGGAACGAGCCTCAGAGCAGTATCAAGTTGGAGAAAGTGTTTCTTCACTCAGAGCACATGGATAACCTAACGGTCACCTTCAATTCTCTATCGTATCTCTCCACCAGAGACACATTCATGTATGGGGACCTTTAAGACACACCGTGGTCTAACGCAGGTCTAACTATTCTTTCAGTAAATGCTGCCTTAAACCATGCATAAGTGAAAACCCTGTTCTTTGTGTATGCTAGCAGTGCCCAAAACCCATGCAAAAACAAACTATATGAAAATAAACACTCATAATACATACTTGTAAGACGGCAAGCAACTTTGGGCACTGCTTTCTCAAACTGGCGGAAGACGCTACCAGAAAGCTTGCCAGCCTTGCAAGATGCTACACATTATATTTTAGATGGGTGGAGCGGTCACTGAATTCCAGCAGAAAAGATGTATTAAATGACAAATATTTAAGGTCTAATGACTCAAACGAGGTCTCTTGTAGTTCTGCAACAATCTCCAGATCCCAAGATGGGATTGCAGTCTCATATATATTGTATATACATTATATCATATATAGGCCTATGTATTGTATAATACATTATCTCTCTGTAGTGCAAACACTATATCACAATGTTATTAAAGCATACTAAAAAGGAATTACTAACCTGTTCCTTGGTAGAATTTTGTGCAGTTTCCATATTTAATGTCTTCTTGTTTGATGTCAAACTGTGGCAATGCAATTTCATCCATCTGAACAGGATCAGACTGCCACATGAAAACTAGATCGCTTGTCGTATAACCAACTATGAAAAGAAAACAAAGTACATCATAAAATTTATTTAAGCATTCCATTCAATTCACCCATGAGGTTATTTTAAGGGACAGTGACCCCGCAATCATTGGTTTTGTTAAAACTTTGTTAAAACTTCGACAACAGCATTTGAACTCCACGCTGTTGCTGTCACCACTCCTATCAAGCTCTACATTGCAGTAATCTACCGTCCTCCGGGTCCCTTCCATGACTTCTCCGATGAGTTGGATGCCCTCCTCAGCTGCTTTCCTGAAGACGGCACACTGCTGGTTGTCCTGGGCGACTTCAACATCCAACCAGAGAAGTTGTAATCATCCGACTTTACAACCTTTTTCAACACATTTGACCTAACACTCTCTCCTTCTCCCCCTACCCACAGAGCCAGGAACCAACTTGACCTTGTCTTCACAAGGTCCTGCAGTACCCGTGCACTCTGTTACCCCGCTCCCTGTGCCTTGAAGTTCCCCTCCTCTGTTCGTCCTACACCCCACACTGTCACCACCAGCCGTAACCTGAAAATCCTCTCTCCCTCTACTCTCTGCTCTGCTGTTCTCTCATCACTACCACCCCTCCCCCACCCCCAGAACAATTCTCACTACTCTCCACTGAGGAAGCCTCCTCTACCCTGCTATCTTCCCTCTCCTCCTCTTTCGACTCCGAACTTTGCTGTCCGAATCTCTGCGGGCATAAAATTTATTTAAGCATTCCATTCAATTCACCCATGAGGTTATTTTAAGGGACAGTGACCCCGCAATCATTGGTTTTGTTAAAACTTCGTCAACATAGTGC
>OMKI01062247.1:25348-35887 GCA_900302315.1 Phycis blennoides | reverse complement strand
CTGGAGACACAGGCGTATCTTTGGGGGAGGGGCAAGAGACACACGGGCGTGTCTTTGGGGGAGGGGCCGGAGACACACAGGCGTGTCTTTGGGGGAGGGGCCGGAGACACACGGGCGTGTCTTTGGGGGAGGGGCCGGAGACACACGGGCGTGTCTTTGGGGGAGGGGCCGGAGACACACGGGCGTGTCTTTGGGGGAGGGGCCGGAGACACACCGGCGTGTCTTTGGGGGAGGGGCCGGAGACACACAGGCATGTCTTTGGGGGCGGGGCCAGAGACTTACCAGTCCATGATGTTGGTGGAGAGAGCAGCGGAGAAGCCCAGCATGTTGAAGCTGAGCTCTGTGGCTGTGCACAGCGCGAGGCCCGCCATGATGGGGAACAGGGAGAGGTTTACCCACAATCCTTCAGGGGAAAACACACACACACACACACACACACACACACGGTAAGCAGCGGCAGTTGGATGTGCTACAAGATAAGGTTATCTCGAGGCAGACTAGAGGCACCTAGGGGCCAACCCTCCAAAGTGCAGAGGGTAGGAGCCATTCAAGAAACAGACGGTCATAATATTTGACAGTGATTGACGATTGTTGTACTCGTGATCGTGTGAAAAGCGTACATAGTATGGAGAGCCATTCGGGCGGACACGCCTGCCACAATAACCCTAGCGATAAAGCACTGTGGTTGTTGTGAGAACAAGTCTTGTTCACTTGTTTTAAGGAATGGGCATTTGAAGGCATTTCAATATTCAAATATCATATAAAACAAATGTGGGTAACCAGTTAACCAAACTACCAGAAGAAAAACGGAACAACCCAAAGAGAAACACGCTCGTGTTGTAGCCCACAGGGCTTACATGCTCAGAGAACAAATTTACTTGTTTTCCAACTATCAGTCAAATAAATAAGGAAAATAAAATAGGAAAAAAAATCTGCTGGAGCTATATTGGAATACCCATGTCATTTCGAGTAATCGAATATTCAAATAACTGTGCCGTCCCTCCCCATTCACTTTTTCCGCAAACTCCCTGCTGACGGGACACACAATTTTTTGTCTTTTGGGACACACCCAAAAGACAAAAAAGTGTCCTTTGCCCTTAGGGGGTTTCTGGTGCCGTTTTGATGTTCACAAGCTGTAGACATAAATCAGTCATATTGCCATGGGTACCTGTTCTGTAACAACTGAATACTTGACTACTCGATGTGCAGAGAGAGAAAAGCATTGACATTTACCCCAAGGACAAAGTACAAAATCAGGAGTGTCCGTGTTTGGAGGACAGTCTCAGAACCAAATCACAGACGCCTGTAAATCAGCGCATTTGCACGTTTGCCGCTTTGTGCCAGATGTCCTCCGTCTATCATTTGATTGGTGGACTGCTTGATTGACGCACCTGTGTACTCCCCCAGGATGAGGCGGGACATGATGACCGTGAAGATGGGCGCCGAGCTCTTCACCGTCTCCGCGAAAGACACCGCCACGTTCTTCAGGCTGACCAGGCCCAGCACCACCGTGGTGAACCTGGAGGGGAAGCGGCGCCGGGTCATTTAACAGCCAATGGGAGGGCGGAACCAGCCCTGCTTGCGCACGCACACACACGCACGCACGCACGTTCATGGCAGATCATGGCAGGCGTTTCCCTCCGTAAGGCATCAGACGTTGGCCCCCAAAGAGCTGTGTGTCTCTACGAAGTCACAAGTGAACGGCCAAAAACCCTGCCGGAGCATACCGCTGTGGCCATTTTGTCACGGGTTGTGACAACCCGAGACAAAATGGGTTTATATTGCTATGCTTTGTATGTTATCCGTTATATACGCTTTTATTTTGAAATGTAAAACTGTCAAAGGGGTAAAGGATAAAGGAGACGCTTTTGTCCAAAGCGACTTACAATCAGTACATTTGTGGGGTTCGACATGCGGACGGTTGGTGATCATGGGGATTGAACCGCCTACCCGCTCTATCCACCCGCTCTACCTACTGAGCTACTGCCCCCAAACGAAGGACATTGGAGGCTGGTGGCTCTACACCTTAAACATTGAGGGAGGCCTCTTCTCACAAATCGGGACGTCGTCAACATCGCATCGACTCTGTTGTCATCCGCTCCCGTTAAATCTCTTCCAGACTTCCTGGTTGGTCTGCGTTTCAGTGTGAGACCAACAAAGCTCTCTCTCTCTCTCTCTTTCTCTCTCCCTCCCTCTCTCTCCCCCTCTCTCTTAAGACCACGCCTTGGGCTTTTTGCTGCTTGTGTCATTATTGCATGTTGACACACCTTTTGTGTTTCAACTTCCCCCAAATAAAAGCTGGTCTTTTCATGCCTTGTGAGACCATCCAGATATTCTGGTTTTTCTTGGGCAGCGATGAGTGTTTCGCTGGGCGCTGCTCAACGGAGCTCTAAACTTTCCTTGGGCACAGTCATCGTCTTTTTTTTTTTTTTTTTTTTCCCCAGCAGACTGCGGCGGTCTGTATTCTTCGTGAACTGAAGTTCCCTCCCATTAGCACTGATCAGTCTTATTTGGAAAAGGCTTTCAACAAGATGGATGCCAGACTGACACTGCAGAGAGAACAAACGTGACTTGCGAGAGATCAGGGTGGTCTCACAAGGTTCGGTCTTCTCTGGTCTCGTGTGCACTTCGTTTCTGGACATGCCACATCAAGATTTTGATTTTCTGCATTTTAACACCTACAGATGATTCCGATGTGTGTGCTTGCTATATCAATTGAAAAGGAAAACTTTCTTTCAACCCATTTCCAATCTGTTTGGGTCGAAGGGACTGATGCGGACACCAATCGGGATGATTGGTCCAGAAACGAGCGAGATCCCTGCAGGTGTGATCTGGAAAATCGGGCTGCAATGTGATCCCTTTTGGGCAATTATGCCACGTCAACGTACGTCTTCTGAAAGTGCTTGTTGTTGCCACTGACAGGCTGATATTATAATCTTTCATTGTGGAAAGGACCCCCACGACAGAAATAAAACTAGTTTCTTTACCTTTAACTTGAGCTGTCGTCCCTCGAGCACGGCCTGTACGTGATGTGTCAAACCGAGTCTTGCTCAAAAGGAGATGTCTAAACTCTAGCGAGAGTTCTAGTTGTCCAAGGAAGAGAACACCGCGAGTGAGAGCTGGAGAGCGGAGAGTTTGCCGTGTCAGATGACAGAAAGCGCAGCTTAGTGTCACCTAAAGGATTGGGGTGAAGGAGGGTTGAGATTGTAATGAAAACGGGGAAATATACTGCAGCAGCACATCAACAAGATTGCAGAGCGAGACTTCTCCTTGAGTAAGACTTGGTCGGACACAATAACAAAAACAGACCGGACAACGCAAAAAGTTAAAATAAACGAGTGTTATTTCTCTGAGGACATACATTGACCGGGTGTAATTGACTCAGGGATTACATGGCAGCCCCTTTGACCGTATGCACTTTGACTTCTGGAGAGATTCTGCTTCAAGGACTGCTTGGATCAGGGTGAATACATTTAGTTTCCTAAACAGGCATTCTCTGCTTGGCGGTGCTCTTGTCCAATTGTGTTCTGCTCTAGTGTTAGTAGCTTGATACCAATTGTACATTGCTGTGATTGTAGGTTGTTCTTGTGTTTTTCGTAGACTAGAATCTAGTATAGTTACATGCCATGCTTTGGTTTTCCGGAGTTAAGACTTTTGTTGTTCGTGAATTGCCACATGTCAGGTATCTCATAACAAGTGTAGGGTTAGTTTAGGATACAACGTCTGTGGGCTGAGGTGGGGAAACTGGTTCTTGGTTTGTTGACAGGTGCTATAAAACATGGAAACCAAGATTCTATTGCGTGGCCATCAGGGTCATTCAAGCAAGTCTTTCACTGGCCGTTGGTTGACTTGGCGCTTCTGTAGCCAATTGAGGAATAAGCGCTTCTACTCAAAGTCATCCCCGGTTTGCAGTGGCAGCGTCGGTGGCGCTCATCGTACAAAAGACATGGAGTCTTACCAGGTGAGGAGACTGTATACCTTTTGCTAGGCGTTAGCATCTCTTCACTTGGTTTGCTCCGTTCCCTCATCTGATCACGTGCAGACTTTACGTTCCTGTGGGCTACGCGTAGGCACTGCAGACCACGCGCACGCTCGCTACATCCATGCAGCTTCCCCGATGTCGTCCGCCCCTCTCGCTCCTCGCACGCGGAACCCCTCGTCACGGCAGCCCTCTGCTCAGCCGGCACCCGGGCCTTCCAGCCGAGGGAAGGCCCTCTTGCCCCACTTCACTCCTTCTTTCGAATTCCCCCGCTGTGTCTGCAAGTTAACATGGCTGTACTCTACCTCACACACCGGGGGGCTCTCTGGGAATTCTTGGAGGAATTCACCCTTCGCTAAGCCCCGCCCTCCTTGACTACTGTTGCTATGCCTGACAAGCTTTCGTACCCGGCACGTCCTATAGGTCACAAGCAAAGACAGAGACACCTCACCTTATTAGCATTAGTGCTAGCACTAGGAGGCAAAACTATCAAGGAGCAGCAATGTTCTTGCACAGCAGGGTGATTAAGTGATTTTCTTTATATATGCTAATAATTATAAATCAAACCGCTTATACTGTACATACGCGTTGTGGAATAGCTTGCACCGAGACGTCTGACCACTCCCGCTCTTATTTTTTAGCGCACCAGGCTACTGCTCACATGTAGTAGCTCTAGTCTATGCCTTGGACCTGGCTATTACAAATGCAAGAAATGCAGAGCCGTGCACATCCTCTTGTAAAAGCCTACCCCAGCAATGGCACAAGCCAAGGGGTAACAAGATCAGGGCTGTGCCCATTTCCACCGTAGTTGTGGCTAAAGCAGTAGAAAATTGTAGGCGGCGGCCAATTGACTGTCAGTATAGGTCTCGGCATTGGTCAAGTTTAGTTTTAGGTTTTGGGAAAGGAAGAAATGTCACAGAACCCTCCAAAGTCTTTGGATACCTGCTGTCCGTATTGCACAAACCATATGCGCAGTGCTTCAGTATGTTTCCTTTGTCCGAAAGCTTGTCAGGTCTTCCGCGCTTAGTTACGGTTGCTAAGCTACGATTGGCCTAGGGCGGTTTTCGGGCGTGGCTTAGCGAAGGGTGAATTACCCCCCCCCCCCCCCGTCCTTCCTGAGTATGAGGTCTTTCGGCCTCAAGCGAGAATATGTGTGTGGGTTCATCTGAGGTGTGTGTGTGTGTGTGTTGTACTATGGACGCATGCTTTCCCACGATAAGCCGTGTGCATTACTTATCTTAAACAGCTCCAAAGTTCAACTTCTGTTGTGTTTTGTGGGACTATATTGTGGAACTAGACAAATCTGCAAAAAAAAAAAAACCCTAACAAACATGATATAGATAATTGAAAAAATACATTCTAAATATCATAAAGTACAGGTAGCATAATGGCGTGTTTAAAAAGTTCAGTTTTGTGCATTCCATCACGTGGTCTCCACTGTCACGTTTGCGTTGGTGTTTTCTGTTTGTTTGTGTTCGCTGCTGGGAGAACGCGCTCCCCTGGACCTTCCTGTCCATCGTCTCCCACGAGCCATGCAGCCTCCTTGCGGTAACAAATGTGCGTAACGGGGGCAGCGGTGATCCGTGACGGGTCTCGACGACACTATTGTGGCACTCCTGAAGTCAAAGCCGGGGGAAACCGCTGTTCGGGACGCCGCTTGATTTCTGAAATGAGGAGCTCCAAGCTTCGCTCTACAGGTGTGTTTTTTTTCCCCCTCGGTCGTCTGTGTCTTTTTTACAAACGATGCTTCCGGCGAAACGGGGCAGAACGCACTACTATGTAGCATTTTGGGGGCGCGCATTACGGCAAGTCACGTTTCTCCTGAACGCGGGCAGTCGGCGGGACTCTTCGCGTTTACACCTTGGTGTACAACAACTTCCCGCACTACCCGAGTGTTCACCGAATCATGCACACGCACACACAAAAAAAAAGTCGACCTCACTCTAAGAGACACATGTGCAGATGATCTCACTCTAAGAGACACATGTGCAGATGATCTCACTCCAAGAGACACATGTGCAGATGATCTCACTCCAAGAGACACATGTGCAGATGATCTTGCACGAGCAAGATCGTCCATTGGCCGACGTGTTCCTTAGGCCCGGCCATAAGGAAGGTCAGTGATTGGACACTCACCGCATGAGGCCCACGAACAGCATGATCATGATGAAGTTGGAGGGGTACTCGGTCCTGGCCTTGTGTCGGTACAGGCAGCACGGGACCATCATCTTCAGACACCCGATGACTGTGGTGGACAGCATCTGGACAGCGCCTTCGGGTGGGTGACACACGCACACGCACACGCGCACACACACACACACAGACGCACGCACGCACGCACACACGCACACATGCACGCACACACACCAAAACAAAACATTTGACCAAGATTGATGGCAAATGTCCACGTTTTACCTGTAGGCCTGACGTCAAAGTATTTTTTAGGACACCTCTTGACGGCAAAGTATTTGATGTAATAGAGAGCGTGATCATGTGAAAATACAGGCAGCATCCTCAAGGAGACAACGGGGGTACATGATTCTTACAGGGAAACCTTGACATTGTGGGGAAGTAACAACAGAGGAAACAGAGGTGGGATGGTCCTAGTTGAGAGTTAAGGATAAGCCATGGCGGGAGTTAATTTGCAGTACACTACAGGGGGCGGAGGTGGACACGTCTGCAAGGACATAAGACGACTAAAGGAATCTACACAACGAAGACGTGAGACAGGAGACTTGACACGGCCTCAGTATCACACTTTGTGTCAACAATGGCAATGCAAACTACCCAAACGGCTTTCAATTAGACAGGAAGGGAGGCATCTCTACGTGAAAGGAGAATGTATGCAAACGTGTTTCCAATTGATTAGTATGAATGTAAATTCGGTTTGAATCATTTGACATCATTCCCATTCGTTCATTTTTCCATGAGAAGGCCTGCGCACGAGCAAGACGCTGACAACAACACGCTGCTCCTTAAAGAAGCATGTACTGAACGGGTCTAAAAGTCAAAGCCTTTTGTTACATAAAACCCTCTGGAATTCGAGTAATTACTATGGTCACTAGAAGGTAAAGAGTGGGCTAGCGCTGGCACCTGCTCTCCCGTGGCGCGTTTCTGCTCCAGGTAAAGCAGAGGAAAGGTGTGCATTGGGGATCCAGTCAGTTTTCACAGTGTAGACTTCGGGGAATGTTTGAAACCCATTGCAATACAATGGGTTATTTATGATCGCTGTCTCCAGCTTGGGTAACCAAACCTGGAAATTCGAGTCTCCTTACAAAAACATTAGCCGTGTCTAATACTGCGTTTGGCGTCAGAGTATTTTAAAATACTCCCCTCTGCCCTTCTTTAGCGTGGTTCTGGGAGTCACTGGGGCTCATCCATTTGTTCCAAATGATATCAGCTGACACTCGTTTCAATGTCGGTGACATACAAGCCATTTGGGCAAAAAAGAATAAAAGGCATTTAACCATAGGATCTTATCTTGCATCATGGCTGATTTGAAGAGATAGCTGATTTGCAGAGTTTTCCCCAGTACAGTTTTGAAATAACATCACCATGCGTGAGTGTTGGGACACACACACACACACACACGCACACTTACCCAGCATGCTCGGCTCTCCCTCGAGAAGCGACAGGATATACTTGTTGAGGAAGAGCGTGCAGAAGCTGAAGAAGTACCAGAGCCCCAAGTAGGACATGGAGCGCAGGTTCCAGACGCCCGACTCCGCCTCGATCACCGTGGTTTCGGTTACGGTGATCTTCAACACGTTCTCGCCCTGCATGCTCTCGCTGCGCGCCAGCACCACCCGCTCCTGTCGGCTGTGGAACGGGGAGAAGAGACGCAGCCACGGGTATCTGCCGCCACCGGACGGACCTTTGACCACCATGCTGGTTGTTCTGAGGGTGCACCCTCCCGGGCACCTCCCCGCCCCTTATCCGACACGACTACTCCTGGGTGGACCACGGGACGGGATCCAACGCAATCGCAACGAGTGATTTCGATGGGGGGGGGGATCAGTCCATCTCGCCCCGGGGTGGTGGAGTCAAACTGGTTGTGTGGAGAACATGGCCGAACCGTCCCTCAAGCTGTCGGGAAGTCAGAACGTGGACAAGACGCATGCCCACACAAACACCATATCAGTACATAGAATAATGTCAACACAAACACCGTCAATTACATTTACCCATACGGGGCACAGCAGTATTATCGCGCCACTAGGTGTGTGATAAGAACGATAATCATTAAACGTGCGATGCCACGTGTACAGTTCGGGTTTAAACCCTAAACCAGAGCACAGGGTCTATGTCATCAATGAAAACACCACTATGATCAGTTGCGTCCAACACGCTGGGTGCACGCACGGGATGACGAAACCACGGTTCACTTGGGGAGCTTATGTGATTTAAGTTTGCGCACCTCCGCGTAAGTAATACAAGCCTGTCGACAAACGGTTTGCACAACTTGTTGATCTCCGAGAATGCCCGATTGCAGAATACGAGACAAGCTGCACAACATCATTAGCTCATCGCGCTAGCTTCCCGTGGCGGTGCACATCATATAGAGGAAGCACACGGCGACGCCAAAGGTGTGCGTCCACGCATGTCAGCTCACGTTCCGGAACCGAGACCCCCCAGATGAACACAGCGCCGGATCGCCCACTCACCCCAATGTCCGCCTCTGTGTGCCTCTAACGCAGCGTTTAAAACGCGTTAGTGGACGCTGGCACACATCTGCTCCGACACACCGTCCTCCCGTACCGACTGGAGCTAGTCTCTCCCTCTCTCTTTCCCTCTCTTCCGTTGAAGCCCTGTTGTGTTTCCAGTGTGGCTGTTTGTTTGTCTCACCGCTGGTGAGAGAAACCAAAGCCCGTTTGATGCCAAACTTCTGGGATCCAACGAGCTGCGGCTGCGTGTTGTCCGCGGTGTGTGTGGTCTTTGTGTGGGGGGTTGTGTTTGTTGTGCGACCCAACACCCCCTAGCGGCCATACAGCAGACGCCGCAAGTGGTGGGGCTACGTTTCCCTCTGGTAAGATACAACCTCACTGAACAAGAATATCCTCTTTCGAAAAACAAATACCAACAACAACAAAGAGCACATGAAAAATATAGCTGCGGGGTGAATAATTACACCAATGTACAGCAGTCAGTGTATGTCGAAGTGTCCTTGAGCAAGACACTGAACCCCTACTTGCTCCCCGGGCGCTGAACATAGCAGCCCACTGCTCCTATGTACCATAGGATGGGTCAAATGCAGAGAACAACTTTCGTTCCCGTATCAAAAAAAATAAATACTGAGAATGACCAATAAAGACCGAAAGGTCCGTTCTTCTTCTTCTTCTTCTTCTAAACCACTGTCTTGTCATTGAAGGCATTGAAATATTTATTTTTTATTGAAACAATAACGACACTATTAGAATAATAACAGTATTACTAATAATGCTTATCATTACTCTTATATGTAGGTGTTATACATGTGTTATATACATGTTATTATTATAATTACGATATTAGGATTACTTTACCAGCTGTAATAAGGAACACACCTTAAACAGCTGCGTGATCAGATTGCGCAACAGCTCGATCGGACTCCATCAGGACAAGTGGAATACACTGATTACTGAAACGATTGATGTAACGACTGCATCGGTTGAACAAATTAGCCAAATTCCAAAGTGACTAATTGAACCATGAAGTCAATGGCATTGTTGGACGAAGTGTGGGAGAATGGCTGTAGGCGACCCTTGTCAGCCTCCGTGCACATGGGAATGACGCTTATACTCCCAAGTCCCGACGACCATGAATGCGGAACTGCAACCTACGCGAGTAAAGACTTCCTTTTTAAGTCGCAAAACCGAAACTTGCCGAAACCAAAGATGTAGAGTTAGAGATAGCATGCAGTAACAAAGCCTGCACCAGACAGCCGTCCGGGAGACAATGGAGGAAATAAGGTAAAGTATAAAACACGCAGAGCGCAGCTTCGTGACTGTCCTGCCTTCATGGGTCGCAAAAAGTCGACGTCTCGACTAAGCGATCGATTGTCCTCAAGGAGTTATTTTTTTTCTACAAATCTCGACCATATATACTGTGTAGCAATACGACCGCTGTGTAGTTTTATAAGTTAGGCGTATGGTGTAACGATTAGTCTTTAAACTTTCCGATCAACATAACAACATTCCGACGACGTTAATTTCTGATCAACGTCGTCAAACTACTGTAACACCAGTAGGGTGTTACCTTCCTGATTCGCCCCCATTTGTGGGCATGACGCACAGAGCGTGTTGATGGTGTTTATGTTCCACTACTGTATTGCATGTGTCCCACTGTACAGACCGTTATTGGGGAACCGACCACCAGAGGGCGCGGATGTTCCTCACCTGAACCTGAGGCCGAGGCACCAAAAGCTCATCAATACACCATGTGGCCCGGTGAGCTCATTTAGTAGGATAGTAGGCTACAACAATAAAAACAACAAAAAACAAAATATATATTACAATATATATATATAATATATTATTATATATTACTGCCATTACCCCCCCCCCCCCTCCCCCCCTCTTCTC
>OMKI01062247.1:14367-18418 GCA_900302315.1 Phycis blennoides | reverse complement strand
GTGATGGTAATACTGGGAGGAGGAGGGATACTGTGAGTGTCACAATAAAAGCGCAAAGAAGATAACTTTCCATCAAAGTGGAATGGTGTTGTAAATGTCACATGCACGCGCACACGCACACCCACACCCACACCCACACCCACACCCACACACACACACACACACACACACACACACACACACACACACACACACACACACACACACACACACACACACACACACACACACACACACACACACACACACACACACACACACACACACACACACACACACACACACACACACAAAGGGTGGCTCTTGCGCCATGATGGACTTCCCCAGAACGCTCTGTTATCGTAACAACGAGGTGGATTCCAAGAACCAGGAAGTTACTGTGGACGAGTTACCAAACAGTATGAACAAACAAAAAAAAAAATGGGGGCTATTGTGTCGGGTCCCTGATGACCAACTAAAGCCACAGAGTCACGGGGCAGCGCCCGCCTCCCTCCTTCAGGGTGTCCTCTCCTACACACAGGTCTAGCTGGGTCTTGCCACGCAAGCTAGGAGTCGCCCCGACGCACGCGCGGCGACGCCGGCGGTACGCCGCGGACCCCCATCCACCCGGTTGCCACGGCGACGGGCCGGCCGACTGACCTGTCTCCGTGGCAGATCTCCTGCCTCTTCCTGCCGTCGAAGGAAACCCAGGCCGTGTTGCGGGCCTCGCTGGACAGCATGATCTGAGAGGAGGAGGAGGAGGAAGGACACACAGCACAGAGGTCATGTAGATGCGGCTCCTCACCCAGCCTCCACAGGAGGAGCTGGTTCTCCTCCCCTCGGGTCCGGCAGAGATTACCGGAGAGGAAAGGACACCACACCATACCCGGCTATTTGGCCTACGAATAAAATCTACATTTTAACCTTGATTGTTTTTTGTTTTCACACAAAAACCCTAAAAAGAACAAACGACATGGTCCCTCATTTGCAGCCGCTCAATGAACCCATTGTTTTCCTGCTGTGGGAATGGGTGATCACATCTGTGATCACTTCCACTTCCGCACGGCTGGAGTCAAACCGCCTACTCAGGAAGGACCTCTTCATTTGTGTGACATCTGTATGGTACGTCTGTCGGGTGATTGGATGTGGCCGGGTTCTCCCGTGCGTTCTGGGCAAGCAAGGGGGAGTACCACGGAACCCCCCCTTAAAAGGGCTTCAAACACGATCGCCGTGTCTCACGCGGGCCGTGAAACGCGGCGATCCGCCCGCAGACTCCACGACAAACGCGACGCACGACTCTTGCCTCCGACGCCGGTCGCGGTCTGTCTGTGGCGCCGGAGGGCCCGGTGGCGCGGACGACCCCGGAACGCGAGGCGTCCGAGGGGGGAAAAGGCCACACAGTGTGTGGACGTGCAGATGTGTGTGTGTGTGGGGGGGGGCCCGCTGGTTCTGAGCCAGCGGGGCACGTTGATGTCCGCGCACTCACTTTCACGCATCGCTCGCCTCAGCGCTCACTCACGACCCACGGGACTGAGGAGCATCACCCAACAACGGCCCGCATTCCCTTCGAAGAACTGCCCGCATTGTTGAAATGGTTGTTGTTGAATTCCAGCCGACAACAGCAGGCTCGCTTCCCCTTCAGGGCAAAGCGAAGAGCGCCCGGCTGTAAAGCGAGTTGGACGCTGTTTAAGCCATGTGGACGCCATTTAAGATGGACATGCGTGCATTTTTTGTATTTTTTTGCATTGAATTGTTTTACCTTGAAAGCGAACACGCAACACATGCCACGCCCTCGTTTTTCCAAAGCACATGTTGCGACACACGATTAGCGCCGTGTGCAGCAGATTACCCGGCGTGGTTTCGCTCTGACTTTCATGTTCTTTGAACCGTTGCCAGCATCCAACACTCCCTCGACTGCTGTCAGCGAGGTGAACTCCGTAGGGCACTCCAGTACCACACACAAGCACAGCCGCTTGGCGAGCGGCCCTCTGTGATGCGTCTATAACCACTAACCACTGTGCGGTTTACGATTTACTATTGCGCTGCGGATCATCAATCAGTATCCGCAAGTGTGGCAACCTTCCTGGGCCAGAGAAGGCGCTGTCCATGGCGTTGGTTTTTAGTGCCTATACACCGCGTTCTGTCTGTCCCGGTGACCCTAGACCATGACCGTCTCTATCCTGTCACCCAAGCCAGATGGAGGGATGGTTGGTGGGTGGGTGGTGTTGGGTGGTGTGGGTGGCTTTGGGTGGAGTTGGGTGGCGTAGTATTGGGTGGGGTGGTGTGGGGTGGTGTTGGGTGGTATGGGGTGGTATGGGGTGGTGTTGGGTGATGTTGGGTGATGTTGGGTGGGGTGGTGTGGGGTGGTGTTGGGTGGTGTGGGGTGGTGCGTTGGGTGTGGTGGGGTGGCGTGGGGCAGCGTTGGGCGGCGCTTACCTTGAGCTCCACGCCCGCCGGCACCACGATGGGCCTGAAGGAGAGCGAGTGAGGGCAGATGGGGGTGATCATGATGGCCGGGACGTTGGGGTGGATCATGGAGGCGCCCGCAGCCACCGCGTACGCCGTGCTGCCCGTCGGCGTGGAGACGATCACGCCTGAGCACGCACACGCACACACACACACACACACACACACACACACACACACACACACACACACACACACACACACACACACACAGTGTTTGTTACGGTTGTGACTAAATGACATGAATGGAAGGTCAGAAGGAAACAGAGCGAGGAAAGGGGAAAAGAGAAAGAATGAAAAATAAACAATGAAGGGACAGAAAAATGAATCTCAAATTAGGACATCTGTAATGTTTCCCTCTGACATGACATAAAAGACCGTCCTCATCTGGACAGTGTGGAGGTGGGGCTTGAACCCACGTCCTTTGGGCCGGGGGGCGTGCAGGTACTCACCGTCCCCCTGAACGGTGGTGATGAGGTGTCCGTCCAGGAAGAGGTCCACGTTGGAGAGGTAGGAGGAGGGTCCTCTGTCCACCACCACCTCGTTCAACACCTGGGGACGAAACCAGGTCCGCCTTTAGCCCACGGAGCCACAACCAACCACTAACCAGACATAACATGTCCTTCCTCTCATGCGTATTGTGATGTCATCCTCACAACGCACATCTGAATCAGACACATCGGTATGGTAGCACACACACCACTCTCACTTTAATTGATGTAATCATTTTATTTAATTTAACTTAATTTAATTCTATCATCATTACCGGCTGTCGTGACTGTGACTTGACGACCTGTTGTCATAGCGATAGGCGGACCGCCTGCGGGAAACAGAAGCCGCCATCGGCGGGGTGCGGAAACAACACAGAGTGTGATGACGAAGACCTCTGCATGGCCTCCTGCCCGACCTCAGGTGTCCCCGATTGAACGTTTGTGGTTATGCAAGCTACGTGTGAGCGATGCAGCGTCTCATCTCGAGACCACATCCTTGAAAGGGGCTGGACGTTGTTCAGCCACTCCAACACTCGGGTGACATCACGCGTGAGAGAGTCCACCCAGAGGTACGCTGGGTGGAGACACAGACGGACGGCCCAGCTTGATGCAACGTAGGTGAAGTGGAGGCCCTTGCACTCGGAACTCTGAACAAGTTGCTCTGCACCTTCCGCCCCTCACAGCAAGCCCGTCTGGGAGTCCTGCTTGGCCAGACAGGCGGCTCAGTAAACCTTTTGTAATTACGCCTCTAGACATGCGTCAAAACGTACACTGGGCAACTTTTTCAAGGCAGCCATCAATTTAGTCGGCAGATCATCAGGGGCATTTAAAAGAATTTAATACATCCAGGCTGTTCTCGCTGAATGCAAACGTAACGGCTGTGGAGAACCCCAGCAGGAAAGTCCAGGAGGAAGTTGGGCCGGTTGGACAGGAAGTGAGTTGAAGCGCATCAAAACTGCTTAGTTATCTATCTATCCATCCATCCATCCATCCATCCATCTAGGTGATGGATAGGGTTACCGTTGTAAGAATTTACCAAATCCAAAAGAATTTGTAAAGGCTGCAGTACAAAAGTGACATTGTGCAGTTTTGTGGTCCATGATTCTTCCCCCCTA